>JBBPMS010000019.1:21146-89522 GCA_038090435.1 Phylloporus scabripes | reverse complement strand
AAGTGAGTCGTGTTAATATCATCAAGAGCTGAGATGGACTCACGGCGACACAGCTCTTCCATTAGGTCTCCTGACCTCTGCCCGCAGATATATCTCCCACTGAACCGCCGCAGTAACGCGACACATGACCGAAGAGCGTCAAGTGCTGGCTGGATCAAGGGCTGGAATTGATCAGTCTTGCAATTGATCAACACGGCGAGAAGGGAACGTCCAGCCTGAGTCAACTGATGGATGACATGGACACCATCTACGAAAGACGATCAGTAAACGCATAACATCCGACCACAAACTCAACCTACAATATGTCATCAGTCCCTTGGCTGCGATCTGCATGTACGAGGAGATGATCTGTAATGCGCATCCATGTGCAGCGGTCATTGCTTCCCGCTCGAGTTCGCATGGCTCCTCCTCAGAACCGCTATAGACCCTCTCCGCCACAAGATTGGAAAAACGGTGCCTGTGGATCAACATTCGGACGAGCTGCTCAGCGCAGTGGAGCCGCACCGCCTGCGTGACACGAATAACGTCATCACTGGCCAGCGTCTCTGAGGTATGGGCCCAATATGGTGGTATGGAGTGATGAATTTTGTCTAGCAGAGCCTCTTCTTCACGTAAATCCTTCGGCCGCATGTGGCCTGAGAGCATGGCACCGGCGCGCAACAAGAAAGGCGAAGAGTCCCCAGTCCGATGGCGCGGTGGCGGGATATCCAACACGGATTCCATGACGACCATGATTCGTATCGTCGCAACGAAGGCGCTCATACGACTCTCCGTGCTATTGGGCTGTGATAGCAAGCTATCCCGAGTCACGAATTCGTCGTCCATGATTGCAGGCTCCCCCACGTCGCAGTCTCGGAGACGAATCACGGGTGGTCGCCCAAAGTGCGCTGAGAGTTGCTTGTCCCATAGGTACACGCACCAAAACGTTCGCTTCCGAACCTCGTCTTCGATCGGGTCGAAGAGATCATACGTGTCGGCCGAACGGTGCAGGCCTGCGTCGATGGAGACCGTGATGGCCTCTGATAATAGGGCAGCAGCCTTGGACAGCGTTCCCAGCCCTGTTGCATAAACAGCGGCAATCAAATAAGCTTGGATCGTGTAAAGTGTCGGACGGTCCGCAATAGGAAGTGTACGAAGACGGCCGAAAAGCTCGAACCACTGCGTGCCTGCCGATACGCCCTCGTTGGGATCCGACCGGACACGGGGGTCATCAATGTGGCGTGAGGCAAGGCAACAAATGGCAACTATGAAGGAGGCAAAGCCAGGTTCTGCCCATTTTTGAGGAGTCCCGTAATCCTGACGCCATAGTGAGTAAAAGAAGGTTTGAAAATGACACCAACTAACCGCCAAGAATGTAGGGACGTGCAAAAATGGCAAGAGGTAGTAGGATGTGCACAAAAAGCACTGTACCAGGCTGCCAATACGGCATGATGAGCAACCACACAAGGATAGAGCATATGGTAGAGATTACCTGTCCATCAGCTCTGGTGGAATATATGAAGTAACGAGTCGCCACAGTGCCTCAGGGTTGACGTCAGTCCGTCTGGGTGTCCGATTGGGAAACCACGTAGGGGAGGGAGACTGTTTACCGGACCAATTCGGGTCAGGCGAGCTTTTGTCCATTTCGGACTTGACTTGGGTATGGTTCTCCACTAGAAGATCAAGCAGAGGGAGACCGGATGTCTCGCCTTGCCATCGTGTGTACCCTTCGTCGTCGAAGTAGAGATACGAAGCATGTATTCGCGAAGCTTCCTCGAGAGGCTGATCGATGCACCCATTGTGTGGATGAGAAGGTTGTCCGAGGACAGAACGAAGTGTCGTGGTTGGGCTTTCCAGACTTGGAGAACCTCTCGGCGGAAGGGTCGTAAAATGAGTCGACGGATTTGTCAGTGGGAAAACATGAAGAGAAGGCGGAGGGACACCAGAAGGGAAAGCGTGGTTCGCAGAAGCAAACGGAGATAGTGGGCCCGTGAGATTCGGATCGTGAGTGAGATGTTGAGGAGGATTCAGACCATTAGCCGCAAAGACGGCGGGAGGGATGGCTTGAATGATGGTCTCGAGTTGGTGCATCCTGTCCTCTAGGGTGGCGGTGCGTCTATGATACATTGAGGCCTACGAAAAAGAATAGGATACTTGTAAACACGTACTTTGATTTGTGTGGATGTGTACGCTTGCCCGGCTCTTCGAACGTACAGGCAGAGTTGGCGGTCAGGCAAGCCTGGCAAGGATGGCCCTCATCGCACTTGATCCTTCGCCGGCTGTAGATGGTCAGCAACATACTCAGGCAGCATGGTCAGCGTGACTCACCGACAACGATCGCATGCCCTAGAGAGGGGTATCAGAGCAACCGCAGCCGAAAAGGATGCGACACACCTGCTCAGCTTGAACCTACGTTCCTTCAGGACGGCGGTGGAGGGTTTTTCCTGTGTATCCTGCGCTGGAGACATGGTGGACGAGGTCGAAAAACCGAGAGACAACGGCCGTTGCGAAAGCAGGAATAAGTACGAGTCCAAGTCATCAGGACATGAAGAGCCGGGCCGAACCGGAAATTTCCGTCCCTGCGCCATATCGGGATATCAATAACGTCCCTGAAACGGTGAAACAGCCGTGGGGTTCATGAAGTTCAGTTTGGCCCGTTGGAGAACTGTAAACGAGATCGTCGATTATAGGTGATAGAACACCTCTCTTTGTCCCCGTACTTACGTGGCGCTCTGTATGGCTGTTCGCCGATCAGCTGGACCTAGCCCCCGAGGTCCCGGACAACTCGCATTCGATCGTACATAGCCTCACTGTCGGTCGCAAAGTATGTTAGATAGCACGAGACGTGAAACTAGTTCCATGTTCGGAAGCTGTCTGGAGAACAAGCCAGTACTGGTTGTACACGCCAATACTCCGCGGACATGGGGAGCATTAACAAGATGCGCTGTGGACTTGTCCGGCTTCTCAATCCGCCGTGCCCTCGCCCTTGGACCAAGGCTTCATACGGATGCACGAAGTCTCGACTATAGCTTCGCTGCCTCGTGAATTGATCACTGTAACCAAGAATGGACTTAGCAACAACACGAGTCTTTCATTTCCAGTGGCGCGATATTGGCCAGAATTCGGAACAACGTTTCTACTAAGATATAGGTGGAAACACCCTAGACGTAGCTTAGGATCAAATAATTGTAAATACTTGGCGCAAGGAAAATAATTATTCGAGAGGGAAGAAGGGGTACGAAATGCGGGGCAGGAAAACGATTGGACATGATGCATGACTTACGGGAACTGCGACAAACTGGCTGTAAGCGCAATGTACCATACCGTAAGGAAACTCATCCTGCTCGTGAGGGGGAAGTCCCATATCATGGCGGAACGGCTCCAGCCGTCCCGCCATCGTCAATGAAAATGCCACTGGCGGCGTTTGCACACTCATCTGGGTCATGAGAGTGTGGCCGGCTTCGACAAGAAGCTGGAACATTGCCCAGGCCGGGTTCCCGCTCGAGCATCTGTCCATATTCAATATACACGCGTGCAGCTTCGAAGGCACGAGCAATCGTATTGATACCGCGGTCTGAGGATCCGATAGCCAACACTACGCGGAGCGCAACACGTCAGGGCGTACCGAAACCCATAAGATAGACCAGCGCACGGTAAGCTGACCTAGCGCGGGGCTTTTTCAAGATCTAGATTGGAATATCACAAAGCCAGTGTATGGGTGTCACCTGAACACTTTTTGTGAGACAGCTGACAATATATTCATATCGGTGGGTGTGAATAGCACGAAGAGCTTACCCCACAGCCATAAAACGTCCTCCCTAGTACATGCCAGATGGAACACCGTGGGTCGACTGTATACTTACCTAACTCGTCTCTGAGCTGGCAATGGAAGTCTTGGGGAGCTATTTCGGTGCAACTAGCGGAAATCCGGCGTGTCAAGTCGGGAAAAAGGATACTCATGATTGGTGGGAGACCCATCTTAGCTACCCTTGAAGTATTTTCTTGAACATGTACGATGTCTTCAACTGATCCAGGGCCTGTCGATCAACAGATGCGATGACCATAATTTCGAACCAGTAATGGACTCCCCTAAAAGCGGGTTCGTCAGAGTCATAGTACGGGAAAGCAGGGCGTGGGATGTCTTTGGATGCCGTCGTCTTCGGATGGATATCCGTGAGTCCATTGGGTGAGATGAATGGGGATCGAGAAGTACATGACTATGAAGTTAATTTCCTGTACGCCTCGAAATTCTGCGCGATGCGGTACCTTGACATTACGTATCGTTCGGGCTGCCTTGCTTCGTCCCGAAGGCCCTTCGCTCCCGTAGGGCACAGCAAGTGGTGATTGTACCTTTGAGATTACTCTAACGGGGCGCCATGAAGGTCCCGAGTCCCTTTTTTCTGGCGGCTCCACGTTCCTTGACCCGCCCCTCACAGCGCTGCGGTAGCAATCGGAAACACTTGTTGAGTCTTCCATGTCTTCGTTTTCCGTGCGGTGAGGCGCGAGGTATTCCAGTGGACCCGGCCGAGAATGAGAATGAAGTGCTGCCCTCTCGTGTATCTGGATATTCCAAATAGGTGGTCCACGGACAAGTTTTTTTCGTGCGTAGAATACGTCTCGGAAGGACATGAGATACGCATTATCCCCTCATCTTCCCCTTCCCGCCTCTTAGGCGTCTAAATCGAGGGAAAAAACAATTTTCTCCCGCACAAAACGCGAAAAGTAAAAATGTCTTGACCAAGTGTTCTCTTCGTATTGGCTGTGCGCAGCCTACGGCGGTGTTGAAGGAAGGACCGCCAGATTGACGAGCAGCTCAATTGCCACGGAATGACGACAAGAGAAATCGTTAAGATAAAGATGACGCTTGATTTCAGGCTGCGAATTAGTCATTACTTACCCCCGTAAAGCGATCGACAGCTATGTGGGTTGTCATGAACGGACTTGCGCAGTGGAAACCATCCAACTCAGACGATGTGCACTGTCTACAACATGAACGTGGAATGACACGTGTGCACATCAGGAAATCTGATTAGAGTCCTTATCGTCAGCATGCGTGGTAGGCTGTCAACCTATTCTAATTTGCAAATGAGCATAGCCCGTCGCACGACAATTCATAATAAATGATGTAGCTGTTCCTAGACTGCCACAAGCACACCAAAGTCCTTGACCTAGATTTCTTGAAACCTGTTTACTAGATGTGAGATAGTAATGACATTAATACGACGACCAAGGATTGCGCCAGTAGACGGCGCTTCCTTCCAGAAGTAGCATCACCTCGGAGACGCGGGAGGCACCCACTCGTTCCCGATGCCCAAGTAAAACTCAGAATGCCTCGTGTCAGTCCGTATTATACAGAAACAGAGCTGTCACATGACTCGTAGGCGGTTCTTTGGTAACCAGTGCGGTGTTGAAGCGGTATCGAGTACAACGGGTTCGAGCGAAGAATGAAGAAAACAAATCGAAGAGACAATAATGGACGCCCAGGAGTGGGCCAGACACGCCAACAGTAAAGAGGGTTCCTTCTATACAGATGCGACCACGCGAAACTTCGAGCAACAGCCTTGTACTGCGTAGAGACACCGTGATCCGATCGATGTGCAGCACAAGGTCACTGTCACCCGAGCACGTCCACATTGTTCCAGAAACTAAGGGCAGCAAGGTTCGCGCATCTCTGCGACATTCGACCCAAGTGCACCAGCGAGCAAGCGATGGGTTGTCATTCCTCGGAAACCACCGCAACGCTGAAGACCCGATATAGTGATCGATAACAATCGAAGATCTTTGCCGTCCTGCGCTGCGTCACCACCGAAGGTCGGACCTCGTGAGTAATCTAGTTTGGGCACTTGATCATTGGATTAAACCCCACATGTGGCCCGTCGCGAAAGCAGAAGGATAACTCCAGTGCCCAAATCAACATTCGAAGGCAGAGTATGGAACGAAGTCCACCGGGACCCCACGTGCAGCGGCCAGATGGTAACATGTCACCTGTGGCTGGCGCATGCTGAGGAAGGGGTGCTCCTGGGGTGTTTCAGCACAGTGCATAATGATCGTTGAATGGACATCAAAGAAAGTAATGCAAATCAAATATGGGCTCCACAGTTTGCCTGTGGCAGCCACCCGGCGGATCTGAAAAGTGTGCCTGGCATACTGGGACACACGCACCAGCTGCAACCCTGCAAGATTGCCATAAAAAGTGCGGAAACTGACGATTCATATTTGCCGTCTGGTTTCCGTGGTCCTGGGAGGCAGAAAGA
Source organism: Phylloporus scabripes (assembly GCA_038090435.1). Lineage (NCBI taxonomy): Eukaryota > Fungi > Basidiomycota > Agaricomycetes > Boletales > Boletaceae > Phylloporus > Phylloporus scabripes. Next base: position 83,289 of record JBBPMS010000019.1, on the reverse strand, counting down.
TAGATGGCTTATAGGTTAATTTGCCACTGTATCTCTCTAATCTCTCTCGATATTGCGTGGGGGAAGCGAACGATTCAACTTCGAATTCGCCTGAAGAGTTGAAAAAACAGTATTCTTTCTCATCGAGAAGGATGTTGAGAACGCGATCGTGAGGAAGAAAGCTTCGACCCTGCGACGACTTCTGCACCTGGTTCTCGCAACACAACTGTATTGGATGCCACAGCCGTCGACGACCTAGTCGCGAAAAACAAATCCCGAGTTCGCAGCAAGCACTAAATGAGGACTGCGGTATCCGAGGCGGACTCTAGACGGGCGAAAAGGATATACCCAGCTGTATCACAGTTCTGCCACCGAAACATTGACGCAGTGCTGGAGTTTCTGAAGTTTCTCATTTAGTGGCACGAGACAGAAACTAGTTCGACTGTTCGACTCCCCATTCAGACTCAGTGCACTGAGGACCACTTATACCAAGGGAATGCACCCATCAACACTGCTGAAGGATAGCGAGCTCGATGTCCGCGGATATTTTGCAATGATACGTGCACGCCGAGTTTGATACCACATCGTCCAATGGAATTTTCGAGGGACGGCCTAGTCATCGACGCGTCCACTAAATGGGGTAGGGATCAATAAATTGTGCTGTTGCTTCTAGCTGAGGATGCATGTTGAATCCGAGTACTGAGTACGCACGTTCGAGTACATCATCCAACCTTCTGGACGACGTGTAAATGCCACCAGGCACAACCGCTGCTTGTCCGTGAGGCATCCCGGACGGGACGCCCCAGCCAATGGCTTCCCACCCAGTACCTTCTGTTGTTGTTGATCTTGGCGGTGATAACTTCAGGGTCGGATCTGGATCAATTGGTTAGTATTCAAGCCATCGTTCGGATGTAGCTCGGACGCGGGATCAAAAGCAGTAGCCAGTACCAGTGGCAGCAGCCTCGGCAAAACTACCCGTTGCCTTATTCTGGCTGCCGTTCCTGGTTGCAGATGCGTAACGCCGTGGGTGAATTCATACTGTAGGGACCCTACGACCGATTACGGCCCTATGGACCGTGCCGGTGCCAAAAAAAAAGGTCAGGTTGAGTCGTGCGAGCATCATCAAAGTAATGTCTGCGCGGCCGAGAGGTCCAATTTCTCGACCTTTTGCTTTTGGAATGCCCGACGCTGGCATCTTCACAGTAGCGATTCGCATTCGCTTGAAACCAAAGTTGCGACTTACCTCCATGACATGTCCCTTAATGATATTTAAGTTGAACCCCCAGTGTATCATATTACGGCTCGGCGCTCAGCTCAAACAATTGTTGGCTCATACGTAACAACCGTCCGTCTTGTGACATGTGCCAACAAATACTGGGCTGCCACTGCAAACCTTTCCGTTACAATAGCCAGTCTCAGGACTCCTCAATTCAACATGACATCTTTCGACGGTTGCTGTGAGTTCAGTGGCGCCTTGTCCGTGACATCTAAGCCCACTTAGCCACGAATGGGGTTGTCTTTCAAGAGTGTTGATAGTGCGGATAATCCTTCAGCCATACACACGAGCCGCAGTGACATGCTCCTACGCGGTCGTACTTCAAAAAAAAAAAAAACAAATAGAGTACTTGCTGCACAGCATTCGTGAGTGACATACATTTTTCTCGAAAGACTGCACTGAGCGAAAACAAACATCAGATAGATATCTGCGACGACTGCTCGAACGCCACACGAACGTCGCACGAAACGTTGTCTATCCGTAATATACATCATGAAGACCCACATCCGCGTCCACCACGTCTTATACCGCCACGCCGATACCCTCGTCCAGACGGTCCCTCTCCAGGGGCACCGTCTTCCTCTCATCGATTTTGCTCTCAGTCGACGTCGTGACGTGGACTTGCATTCGACGTCTTGAGTCTGTGCTGGGATTCGTCTCCATCGAGATGGGCCGCACCCTCTCTCGATTGGCCAGCTCGACTCGTATAATGACCATGTAAAATGTGATAGAGATAATGGGCGTCACCTGCAGTTAAGAGAAGAAGTGTCTCAGCACGATTGCGTTTCGTCATCAGGCAAAGAACATTGACAAAGGGCTCACCGTGGGCAAAAGGACGTACTGAAAGTTGGATTGACAGAGGAAACAAGTCATTGTCACGAGCAGGGTGAGCGAGTAAATCACGCCAGCCTCAATGATGATACGTAACAGGGGTCGCAGTTGCGACTTTTCTAGACCACGGAATTTTGCTGCCTTTTGGTCGGCCCACCAGATACGGCCAGCCAGCAAGGCTGGCACATGTTGAGCAGTGGGCTCGAATGTCCATGAACAGCGACCACACACCAGTTGTCAACAGATTGGTTGTCAATGCGAAGACCCAAAACAACGTGATCCACTCCGAGAGGAGTCCACCAAACACCTCGTCTTGGGTTACTCGCGATGCCGTATAGGCAGCCTGGACGCCAGCGACTTGCAGGATACAATAACGTCAATTCACCCTAAACATGACGGCACATACCTCCGGTAGCACACCAAAGCAGCAGAGGCAAGATCATCATACATTTTGACTGCCACACCGCGAAGCAGCGGTAGAGCTACCAATGACGTTAGCGTGTAACATCCATCCCAACGCCACCAACACATACCACAACGGCATCCCCTAGGAGTGTCTGTGCCGTGAACACGTAACTCATGTACACAAACGTCCATTGAGACACCTCCGAAAAGTAGCCAATAGGCCCTCCTGGGAAGGTGTCTCTGTATAGCACAAAACCCTCTATCGCCCTTATGACATGGATCACAAGGTGCTATATACCCTTGTTCGACCCCCGATCAACGACGGACAAAGGAGGGATGACGCACAGTTGTACTCAACATCAGCAACAGGCACGCGACCACTAGTTTGGGGTTCACGCAGTGTGTACATCGCCGAGAGAGCAGCACCCGCATCGTCCGGCAAAAAATGAAGAGGGAGAGCCCTTTCCGCATACACGTTTAGCATGCTTATCTTTGTCGCGATGACTTGTGGGATTTACCATACAGCGTGCCTTGCAGGAGCACAGACAAGAGTTCTGCCTTGTCGAGGGAGATACCCTTGCCCTTCATGCTCCAGGACGTGCACCGAAAACGCGGTGGCCCAAGAAGGGAGAGGAGGCGGGAAAGTTTGCAAGGGAGGTGAGCATGACAGATAATGCGAGGGCCCAATATAACCCTAAAATCCAAGCATCGAAGCATCCTCATCTATTCCCAAGTATGTCAGACGCCGCTCATACCATCGGCTTTCAGTTATCGCGGATATAATGTGAAACTTGCGTCCAAACGCTCCACTGGGTTGAATGGTATCCGGGACTTGCTTATGCCTTGTCGGCTAAGCTCGACTAACACCCGCCGTTCCCGCAGAATGGCAGGACATACCCGTGTCAAGTGGAGCGTATTGGATGGTTGGCTGTGTCTAAACTCTCTCACCTCGTCTATTTGATTCCATGGGTACACCTCTCCATCGACGTCATTGACCATCATCTTGATGATTATTTATCTGATTCATCAACCACTGTCACTGATCTCGCACTCGGCCAATCGGCCGCAAAGCCAAACGACATCACCCATCAAACAGGCACACGTTGGAAAGTGTCGAGTCAGGTGGAGAGGTCCGGGCGAGAGCGCGGTCGACAGTGTCGTGAGATGCACGCTAGCTACCGGCGTTCGGGTTTTCTTCGCCCCGCCTCGCTCGAGCAGCGCCGTGCTGCTTTGTTCCCGTCGCCCATCCGTCTCAGTTCCTGCAGTCGACCGACCCACTCCCACCTGACACTTCCCCGCCGTTCCTGGGCCCTCGGATGGCTCAGTGAGTGGCCCAACCGCTTTTCCTCATCTGACACGAGCGCACGGATTCACGCAGACCTGAGACGGCGCCCACGCGTGGGCCAGGCTCCTTGGCACCGTTCAGGACTCCGGGGTCGGACACTTGGCCGTCGGGTGAGTGATTGTCCGATCGAGTATTACAATAAGACAAGGTAACTTGCACCCACAGTGCCCGAGCCTCGGGCACGATCTGGTCTCGACCCCAGCCGTTTTTGGTCACGAGTGACGGTAAATTCCGAGGCTTATGGATCCAGACTTCTGTATGCCCAGGCCCACGGCACAACGTCCGTCGGTAGATTGCCCACCAAGGCGCATTGGGTTGGATATGCAGATCATGATGAGTGTAAGGTGTATAGATAACATAGTTAGTTCCGAGGGATCTACTGCCTAGTCTCGTCCATGCCAAGCGTCGTCGAAAGCAAAAAAAAATAAGACAGAAACAAAAGAAAGTAAAGAAAGAATCCAGATTATCGACTAGTATGGTCTGGTCAGAGGTATGCAGGATCGAAACGAATCAATAGAATAAAAAAGAGGAGGAATGATGAAGCAAAACCTAATACAACAATACGCCCCACACGTCCATGATACAACGTGTAATTCACATCGCCCGCCCACCAGCCCACGATTGCATGCTTCCCGGCCGCGACATCGTCTCATCCGCCGTCAGGTATGCCGACTGGAACGTCTCCTCGCTCGGGTACGTCTGGAATCCTTGCAATCCTGGACGCCGCACCTGCATCTCAAACGACTCAGGCGACAGCCCTAACGACCCTGAGCGGGCATGACCAGGTAGCACCGAAGGCGGCGGCAACGACGGAGACGTCGCCTGCAACCTCTCCCCAAGTTCCCCATCACCAATTTGCAACGAGGACGGTATCTGCGGGGGTATTGGCTCGTTGGACGAGTAGAACGATGGACGCGAGGACATGGTCAGCGAGACTGCTTGCTCAGCCCGCACATCCACCATCTCGGACGAGCCCACCTGGATGAGTGGCGGCGACGTCGATCGGTCCGCGTCCAGAGAGTCGTCGGTGAACCCCACGGGCGGCTTCTCATCCGGATCGGGTGAGCCGCGCGTTGGTTCGTACATGTGCGACAGCGTGATTTCAGACGTCGAACGTGCGTGTGGCTCGCGGAACATGGGTGCTGTCTCGAGATCGGAGGCGTGTATGTTCTTGGACGCCTTGCGGTGCCGGATGCCCAGGCGATCTTTCAAGTCCCCGCTGACCCACATCTCACGTACGATATCCTTGTCTAGGGGCCAATATGCGGAGGAGGCAAACTTGTAGATGAAGCGCGGCGCTGAGACAGGGGTCAGACCTACATGCTCACAGCGTGCTTCCACGAGACTTACCTAAAGCAATGAACACAGAGAGGACGACTGTGACCCAAAAGGTGACGTTAGTGAACAGAACTTCCACCTCATCCACGAATGAGCCCGTCGACGAGATAACGTTGTTCGCGGGAAAGTATGAGTAGATCACAACCCACAGAAGCATCACGAGTGACGATCCAATGACGACGATCCACGTGATGAACGTCCAACTATCAATGGGGTTTCGGTCAGTATTCCATCCAAGAAACAGGACACGTACTAGTGGGTATTCATCCCAACGTAGGTATTCGCAGCAAAAATCGCAGCGATCCCAACAGTGGTGCCAAAATCAGCCAAAGAGTCAATCCCCCTGCCATTCCAGGATGTCGCAAGGCCGAGCGACCAGGCGAGATAAGGTATGAAAAAGACGACCGCCGACTGGTATAGACCATCGAGCATATATGACCAAAACTTTATGCGGGTATATTCTAGGCCGCGAATGCCTCTAACATAGAGCTCAGGAAAAGCCAGCGCCGCTTTTGCATTGATATCCTGGTCGAATGCTGGAAATGTTGAATGTCATGACGAGACATGCGAGACAACGGATGCGCTTACCCCCAAGAACGATGACAGGCAGCGACGTGAAAATCAGGTTGTAGAGAAGGATAAAACTGTAGTCGTACAGATATGTTGCGTCGAAGCTTTGGCATATCAGTTACACATGATCCCCATGACCACACTGTAATGACTCACTAGCAGTAGATGAGATACCAAAACATGGCCAATGTCCAGATCACGTTCTAAAGTAAGCAGACTCAGGTCGACCAACCCCAGAGAATGACGACAGGCAACAAACCTTGTAAAAGAAATTGCTGTGCATGTCAGCGATCCGCTGATATGACCAGCGCCCGTGGACGAGAAGCAACTTTGTCAGGAACCTAAATTGCCCAAAAGCGTAGTCTGCTGACATTGCAGCCTGTGAACCCTCGTGTCCCAACAAACCACAACCAACGTTAGCTTCTTGGATCATGGCCACATCGTTGGCACCATCGCCAATGGACAGGGTCATCGCCTTACGACCATCCTTGACCTACGTAACCGATGAGCATACGCACTCCACCAAGGAATCACCGACATACCAGCTTCACCGTCAATGCCTTTTGGGCCGGCGAGACACGACAACATACGACAGTCTCGCACTGCGTGCCGATATTGAGGAACAACGGCTTGATATCCGGCGTCAGCGCATACCGCAACGTCTCTCCATCAATCACGACCGCAAACGCAGCCTGTGCCCCGGGCACGAAGCCCCGTTTGCGCGGATCTAATGACGGCGGTCCCAATATCGACGCAATCTTGTTCAGCCCCGCTTCAATCTGCGCACGCGTTCCTTCGGGAGTATCTGCCGACAGAATCATGATCTCCATGTCCTGCTTGAGCAAGTTGCAGCTGAACCCGATCTCAATGGCCGTCTGCAACTTGTCACCTATGTGGGGACAGGTCAGATCAAGGGAATTCCCCAACTCGTTGTCTGACGCACCTGTCAGAATCCACAGCTTGATGCCCGCACGGTGTAGCGTCTCGATCGCTTCTGGGACGCCTTCTTGCAACTTGTCTTCCAATGCCGTCGCACCGAGCAACAAAAGCTCCTGTTCGATGTTCGACGCCGCCTTCTCGACTTCTTCCTCCCTGTTCTCTGCCAATGCAGCCGCCGCGTCGTATGTCCTTACCCACATCAAGAACTCGTCCTCGGACAAGATCCGATACGCCACACACAGCGTCCTTAAACCCCCATTCGCAAACATGTCTATATCCTTGGTCGTTTTCTCCTTCAACTCGGGATCCACGTCGGCCGACAACCGCTCATACACAACCGAGTCCGCACCCTTGCAGTACAGGATGATCCGCCCGTCCGACGTACGCACGATCACGCTCATTCGCTTCCGCGTGCTGCTAAATTCGATCGTCTTGAGGAGCGTGTACCGCTCCGGCTGTCCCATCACCTCAATATCAATCGCGTCCCTCGACTTGCCAACAAACGGGAACCCCACGTCCCGCGCGCACGCCACGAGTGCCGCCTCGTCCGGCGACTCGGCCTTGTACTCAAGGAACCAGGGCTTCTCCTGCTTCGACCGCTCCGCCAACACCGTATGGCAAATCGCAAGCGCGCGGAAGAAAGCGGAGATGTGTCCTCCTTGCTCGCCCCGCTCCCGGATGTCCTCGGCGAGCTTTGGCGAGACGAGCGTGAGCTTGTCGAGCTGTGCGTACCGGTTCTTGAACAGCTTGCCGAGAGTGGCGACCATTGTGTCCTTGAGCCCCGCTAGCCTCCGCGCAAGCTCCTCGGGTTCGACCGCGTCTGCGCGCCCCTCCCGTGTTGCGGCACCACGCTGGGCCTCGGTGACGCCCTCGCCGTACACGACCCCATGGATCGAACACTTTTGAAACTCCATGACGTTTTGTGTGAGCGTGCCTGTCTTGTCCGAGAAGACATACTCGATTTGGCCGAGGTCGTCCGAGATGCCCCAGTTCTTGGGCACGCAAGAGGCGTCAAAGGGCTTGTAGTACATGTCGACATCTTGGGCGATAAAGTAGGCTTGAATGGTCTTAACGATCTCGATCGAGATGAAGAGCGAGACGGGGACGATGTTTTGGAATGCAATGAGGCAGGAACTACGCAATCACGTAAGGGTCGAGTCGATGGTAGAGCTACATAGACTTACACAAACGTCACGAGTGCGTTGAGGACAGTGGAACTCGTTGGATCGACACCAGATTCATAGACCTTGACGCTCGTGCTGGACTCGCCATCAAGAACGCCGTAGATCACCGCAGAAAGTGCGCAGATGACAAGCAAAAATGCAAAGTTGACAATAACGTTGAAGTTGGTCTCCTTGGCGATCTTGGATTGTTTTGACGGCGTCATACCGCCATTCAAGTAAATCTTCGTGTCTGGGCCGGTGAAGGCAACAAGACCGATGATCCAGGCTGTGTTGCGTACGGTACAGCCACGTAGCAGCAATTCGTTGATGGTGACGCCTTCCTTCCGAGTATCACCAGTGACGGGGTCAGTGTAGCGTAGAGTCCCCTTGTACAGGTACAGATTCTGGTGGGGTGGTTCGGATTCGAGGACGAATGAAGACCTTTCGACGTCTTCCTCCGAGGTGATAGCAGATGTTGGCTGTAAAGCCCGACGGGGCTTCAAGTTAGTTTCGCCGTCGAGGTTCTTGGTTTCGAGATAGCAGAGTCCGTCTGGATCCGAGGTTGAAAGGACGACGACGTCCGCTGGGACCTGTTCGTTTTCTCGCAATAGAACGATGTCTCCCACTTCTAGCTTCTTCCAGAGTGTCCTTTCCCATCGTGCAGCCCCGCTTATCCGTTTCTTCCAGTCTATGACGCCAGTGGACCGAGAGGGTATGCTCTGTTGGAATGTTGAATACGATCTATCTCTGCTCCAAGGGCCCAATTCGGCTGCGGGTGGCAGTCCGGGTGGATAGGTATGGGAGTCGACGCTGAGGATATCTTCGAGTTGTCTGCCACCTGCGCCAGAGGGTTTTCCGAGGCTAAAGGTGCTCTCGTTGGGGTCTACGGTGCTGACGCTGTACCTGTCCCCGTCGCCGCCTTTGCTGAGTACGATACGCATGCCTTCGCCCGCTTCCTTTTCGCGAAGCTTTTGTACGCCTTTGGAGACTTTCCCTGGTGCCCCTATGCGGAGGAGTCGCTGGTACCATGGACGGGGATCGAGGGGTTGGTTGACGTTGCGCCACTGGCCGAGGTGGGTCACCGCGGAGGTATTGACTTCTTCGTCGAGCTTTGCGCGGCGATAGTCTTCGACGCCATCCTTGATGGCAGTGACAACGAGGATAAAGAGAATGGGAAATGCGGCGGTAGATGCAGAGGCAGCTCCAAAAACGGGGAACACTGTAGTGTATTAGACAAAGCTCGGTCGACGAACGGACACGCACGTTGGAAAATGACGAGGGCTAAAAAGTAAATGTTGGCTATGCTGCAGAGATGTTAATGGGGCGAACAGAGCACAGCGGATGGCACTACCGATGGAATTGCTCGAAGAGGTTCTTTGGTAGGAATGTGAGGAGTGTGTATCCTAGGCTAAATGAGCGGGGAAGAGAACAGGAGGTGGAATAGGACGCACTGCTTGTGCGTACTTTGTTTCTAGCGTAGCGGACGAGTGGTTGGCCGTGCTGATCGAGTTCGATGGGAGGCAATGGGGTGTTGATGTAGATGTTTCTGCGCTGGCCAGGAATGTGAGAAGGAGCGTCTGAGAGCGTTGAGTCGGCCGTCTTTGGGCGTTTTTCCTTCCTGAAGAACAGCGAGCGTTTCTTGCGGGCAGAGCGACGTTCAGCGCGGAGCTCTGAGCGAATGGACTCGGCGATTGTCGACGCCGCGGTGCGCACAGTGCGCAGACGGAGGTCGGGGTCGATCTGTGCATCGCCGTCGTCGTCGTTGTCGTCGTTGCTTGGATGGCGTCTGAATAGTGACATTGGCTGAGTTGTCGGGGACCAGCCCGGGTTAAGACGGTGAGAGTAGTCAATGCAGTGTGCTGCGGACAACCTTGTAAACCGGACCAGTCACTTAAAACGCCAACATCGCCTTCGTCGTCGCAGGCGCTGCAGGTCAGTCACTGCCAGACTCTATTCATCGTCTCACTGCCAGTCTGTCAGGCTTGTCTGCGACATCCAGCGCAGTATTCAAACGACAGCGTGCGAGCTCCCTCTCTTACAACACAAACGTCCTCGGATTCAAGCCATCCCCCGCAGGTCAGCTTTCGACGTGACCCAGAGACCGATTGCTGGTCAAACATGTTCCAGTCGCGTCATCGACAGGTGCGGTCCACGCGGTCTCGTCAGCCCACACTGACCTTTCAGGCATTCAACAGTTTGGGCGGGCGCTCTAGATCACCAAAGCGCTCGAACCCCCGTTCGCAGTCATCTCTGTAGACACCAAGTTTCACTTCTCAAGGGTATGTATCTTTTTGTCGTTCCCAGTAAAGTCAAACAACATTGTCCCGAGTACTTTGGCCAAGTCAACATGTACCCCCCCATTTCCCCCTTCTATGGCACAGGCAATCAAACTTGTTTCATCTCCAGCGCAATCTTGGAGCATGTTTTTATGGACCCCTCCATCGCCTCTTGAGTTCAGATCCACCCAGTCTTCATATTAATTCGAATACTCTCTTAAATCCTTCCTTGCATCTATCCCAGAGATGCGCACCTTTTCGCACCTATTGTTACTCTATCAGACCCAGGCAGACGAGGTCCAATCCCGCAGCAGTGTTACCCTGCGCATCCAACAGCAGGTCTCTCACATCTCCTGCGGAGACCCATCTTCGCGCGCGACAGGCACGGCCTTCACGCAACTGTGCAGCCGTTCAATCGGTGAAACTGGCCAAGCACAACGTGTCCTTGAACCCTTATGGACCGAAACGTGCGATGAATTACACGAACTGATCGTGGCCATCGATGCAAACTCGGTTCTCAAAGTCCTCGGAGAGAACGCGAGCTGGCTAGAGAAGATACTGGGCAATATCAAAGAGAGCACTCTGTCGTGGCTTCTTGTCCATCGCATCTATCTTGTACGCAGTATCCGTGGGATGCCATAGGGATCTCGATTACAATCCAGGGTTTATGGTGGCTCTCGCTCGATGACTGACTGCGGTGGCGTCAATACTACTGCCTCCATTACAAACCCTCGCTTAACTCGTCTCATACCGATCAGGACGCACAGAAGACATACGAGTTTGCGGAAAACGAAATTTCTTTATCCGCAGTTGTCCCCGTTGGCAAGAAATAGGTCAAAATGAGCTTTGACCTTACCAATCAATCATCAACCACAGGCATCATCGAGGCCCCACTCGTTCCCACTCCACCCATTTCCGAGATAGTTCAAGGGTGAGTAGCCTCGTGAGCCGCAGATGCGCTCGAGTACAGTGCCTTCACTTGGCAACTCCGCCACTCTCATCCCACGTCTTCCAGACTATTTTCCTTAATCACGACGGTAATAGCAAAAAGTGGAGCAAAGATGACATCAGCCTGGAGCACATCCTCTGCGAAAAGTGGTGGAGACAGCAAAGTTATCGGTGGCAACTCGGCGAGGACGGTTTCTTGGATGTCGCTCATCAATGGCAAGGTACGCGTCTCACCTTTCTGAATGGTTGGTCCTCACGTGGATGATAGCACCACATGTCGTATGCGGATGTATCGACGATCCTCAAGTGTGTTTGGCCACACTTTTGGCGTGCGTGTCTGATGTAATCTAGGTGTGTACGGCCTCGCCGCCGCCTATCGCCTCGGCTTAGCGTCTGATGCACCACTCACTTGTCCGTCAAGACCCCTTTGTCGAGGATGGGCGCTCCAAACGACCTGTCCGCCTCTGTCCCGCAGTCAGTCACCCATTGCGGATGGTACGTCGTTTCGACCTGTACGAGAGCGCGGTGCTGACCTATTGGCACTTAGCGCGCAGAGGACCGCGACCCGGGGCGTGTTTGCATGACAGAATAATATGCGGTGGGACTTGGGCCTGCGGAAAGGTGTCAAGGATCTTGGCGGTGTAACTGTTGGCCTCGTTTGCACCCTGTGCATCACCACCACCACGCTGTTGGGTGTCGGTCGTGCTCTCGCCTCCTGGTTCACTATCCTCCAGTGGTAATTGTGTGCTCTGATGTCCAGGTGGGTCAGTAGTCAAACTGAATCGATTGTACCTTTACTCCACCCCAAAGACATCGCTTGAGAACGCTGTGCCTAGCGGTCTCGAGGACTCGCTCATCTTTTGTGAGACGCTATCTGACGTGAGCCTATCTGACAGAATCAACCTACAAACAGTACGCGATACTTGGATGGGTCTCGTTGACAAGTCTGAGCGGGCAATTGTCGACGTGCGTGCTTACCGATACTCTCGACGCTTAACATGGTCGATCTTCCATCATACTAGCCATCTCCACCTCTAGACCCAATACCGAGGCGCAAGAGGTATCCCACGCTCTGAGCTGATGCACGGGTTGAGCTTAGCGAGTGGTCGGGTGTCTGGTGTGGTGGGCCAAGCGTTTGGGGGCTAGGATGTTTAGATGCATGGACAACTGGTGTAGACGTCGTCATCATGACGATGTTGGTACCAGCTGCCCACGCATCCGCACCCAACGGTCGGGATCATTTCGATGTGGCACTTGTTAATGGTCACCCGTGCCCGGGTATCCCACTGACGACTCATGCATTCTTCGACTTAGCTCACGCCTGAGCACCTGCTCGCGTCGAATGCGGGTCCAACTTAGTGTAGTCAATGATAAGTCGTTTTTCAATTAGTGACTCTGGGCAGTTGTGGTTTGTGGAGTCAAGCGCAAGCTTACGATCATCGGTTAATCGGCGCCCATCGCGTTACGCAGGCGAGGCCCGGTGGAGTCCACCGAAGAGGTGCCAGGGGTCCCTGGTGGTGGCCGGTGGCCGCAGTGTTAGTTGGGCTCTCACCTGGAGCCTCTCCTCCTAGCTCACCCCTTATCCTTTCCAATGATCCAAGTTCAGGTCACTCTGAGGATATCCGCGAGTACGCGTGGAATATACAGCTTGCTGAGCAGACAAACTTTGAACGGTTTCTTACTGAACAAGCGGTAGCCACGTACGGTCGATTCTAACGGTGCATCAGATCGCTAACACGCCTACACCGTATCTCGCGCTGGCAGTGGCGCGCACGATCTGACGACAAATATAACAGAATCGGTTTTACTGCCTAGGTATCAAGTTGTATGGGTTGGGGAGCAGGTGAGGTGTGGGCTTTGTCTGCCATGCAATTCAGAGTTGATTCGCGTCGAGAAAGGAAATCAACCTCGAGTTCGGAACAGATCATTCGTCCACGGCATCCCTTATCTTCATTCAATAGTATCGTGAAGATGGTGGGAACACTTATGTTAGAGGGCTTTTCTCTGGCTTGAATTCTCAAGAAGGTGGCACTGAGCTCGAAAATCCATTGGAGCATAGCCATTGCGGTAAGAACCATTGAAACTAGTTGGTGTCAGGCAACGAGACGTCCGATGTCGGATGTATGTGCGAGCTGAAATATAGTGTTTTGGGTCTACGTGAGGCATATTTGGTGTGTAGCGACATAGATTTGACTTTGTCTAAGCTATTAGTGACGTTAACTCAGTGGCACTATGGTCTCAGCTGTCATTGAACACAGCCGAGAAAACTCAAGTTTACATGTATGCTCTCGCTATCGGATATTGAACAAATGAGCAAGGGACCTTGTGTGCTCTGCAGTACGTTGTCTGCTTACTCACTACTCATTGCTATGTTGACCACAAGGTCACTCTTTCTAAACGAGTTCCGAGTTCCGAAATTTCAAACCATGGAACATCCAGCCTTCATGATGAGTAGTTTGCACATGCTTTTGTACTACTTCAAAAACCTCTAATCTGTGGGGGAGCAGTGAGATAGGGTTAATCGGATGGTTGCAAATCATGATCACCTGGATGCTAGCGCAAGCAGTTGACTCTGTGATGACTATGCCGCGCGGTAGGCGCGCGCCCTGTTTCAAGAACGTTTCACGCGGATTCCGCGGGTCGACGTAATTCGTACGTCTCTTCCGTGCAGGGTACAAAACCTGAAATCAATACTGACCCGACACTCCCTTCGCAGTCCTCTACACGTTAAACAGGGCTTACACGCTAGGTTTCTGTCTTTAGTGCAAACCCTGAAATATGGCCTTTGGTACAGCACTAATCTCTCTAGACAAGGCTGAACTTCTGTCGATCCTCGTAGAAGTGTTACTGTATGGTACGTCGTCATATCCAAGCAAACACTGAGATGCTGAACGGTCGCGCATCAAGGCGTCTCGTTACTAATGTTTGGCGGCACAATTTGGGCACTGTTGTCACAGCGCTCTACCCGCTACGTGAATCGCAAGATACTGGTGGTCGCATGTCTTTTGCTGGTGATCAGCACGACTGTGGGTCTCTACCTCTCATTTTTTCCCGACTTTCTTTTTGATGCACATCGTACGCCATACAGCATGTTGTGATTGACATTGTTAGAGTCGTAGATGCTTTTATTATTTACGTGAATTCCACCCCCTTGGGACCCGCAGGATTTTTCTCAAACGTCTCCCAATGGACGTTTGTGGCCAGGCAGTATGTCTTCACCATGCAGACCCTCCTAGGGGATGGTGTCATCGTATGTGACCCTGCCATCCGTCCACCAATCCACCACTCACGTCAAACCAGCTATACCGCTGCTTTGTAGTATGGCAATCAAAACTCATCATGGCGCTGCCGCTGTTGCTGTGGTTCGGCGTTGGTGGTATGGAGGCTGGTTCTGTTCGGGGTGAATTGGAATCGTTGATAGAACTCTAAAGCATCCGGCTTCGGAGCGGCCTACGTCTCGCATCACGTTCGGCATGGGGGCGTTTTCCACTCTCAATTGTTGGTTTGGCTCTCAATATTTTGGGCATTTGCATTGGCAACGAACTTGGTGGCGACTGGTTTGTCATCCTGTTTGCATGGCTATCGAATAATGCTTCTGAACCCATTGACTAGGTTTACTGGCTTTCCGGATCTGGGCTATCGACCGCCGGGCAAGGATAGCCCGCGCGCAGGTACAATCCCAGCTGCGGCCCCTGTTGCAGATCATTATCGATGCCGGACTGATCTACTCCATCACCCTCCTCGCAGCACTTATCTCGTTCTTCACGAGCTCCAACTTCCAGTATCCCATGGTTCGTCGTGCTCTCTCACTCGTGGGGGGTGATGGCTGATAACCGATCACGCTGCCGGTGCAGATCACGCCCATTATCGCCTTCACGTTTTACATGGTCATCATTCGCGTCGGGCTGGCCAACCAGGCAAAGCAGTCAAAGCAAGGATCGAGTCTGCCATTCAATTTTTCGGCGGGAGGGAGCTCAGACCACGAGCTGCGCGTCCGTGTCACGCAGCTAACGGAAAACAAGGTTAGCTACGGACAGTCTTTCACGACGGCGGGCCAGAGCGGCTGTGGAGAAGATTTGAACGAGCACAAGGGTGCGTCTTTTGGAGAGCACACCGCGTAGAGCCCACCCGGTGTCGGCATTGGACCACCTGCTCTGGTTTTGATTGTTCATTTTAAACGCCCCCCGCCATCGTGTCTGGGGGTGCACATCATACGGCCCCCGGATCATAAAAATGGTGCAAGTTTTCAACTTGCCAAGTGACGACAATGCTTTTCCCTGTAGTTCTATGGTATCATAGATGGCCAAGTATGTAGTTAATTGAGAACAGAGATCTGAGTGTAGTTGCAATGCTGATTTACTCATGACCCAGCAAAAAATCGCAAGGTGTCAATCTGCACTAGCCTTGTGAACCTCATAAGGCGTTCCTTTTGCACTGCGTTCCCAGAGAACTTCATTGGAGCGAATTTGCTGGTCTCGAAGCGTGGTACAGACCAGTCGAAACCACCACCATCTCTGGTGAGCATATCGAGGGTGTGGGTTCTGCAAAAATCTTCTGGGTGATTAGGAATATTATAGTGCGTCATCAACTCCAAACGGGAGACTTGAGCTGCTCGAGGGGGGCTTATCTATCCGTGAGAACTTTGTTGTTTCCACGACGTCCGTTACCGAGCGTTAAGCGCTCTTGAAGCGGGGTCAACGCCCACTTTTTCGTTCCAAGAGGCGAGAAACAGAAATAAACTCTCTGACAAATGACCACGTGTATCAATGGATCGACACGCGTACGACGGTGTCACCAAGAAACGGATAAAGCGTGTTGGTTACAAACTTACAATGTAAGCTGAGGTGAGTTCGTATAACTCCGCGACGAACCCCACTGTCAGGATGCCTCTCCAAGTAAGTCGATAGCGAGAAAAAGTCCACAATGATACCAATTTTCCGGGTCCAGGAACTGCTTTGTTGGTATTCACTCGTTTCTCCATCCAGTGTAAGTGCGCATCGTGGATTACATCGGACATTTGTGGCGGTCCTTCTCCAAGGTGTCACGATGCTTTGTTGCCTGATCGACCACTCCGTATTCGTACAACCCGACCGGGTTTCACTTCTCGTCGTTTTCAGTATTTAGTCTATTTCCCGTTTTTACCAGTTCGTCTTCAGGCTGTCACTCATCAAATCTTGTACGTGTTTGCCTTCACCTTTGTTTCCCTGTTACCCTCCTCACATCTTGCACGTGGCTCAGGCCGAATATATATCGTTTACGATACAACGCGTCTGTGCAAGATAAGTGTTCCCTTCACACAGGGCAATGAATCTGGCAACTGACAAGCTGTCATAGAAACGTCCAGGACTCCAGACACGAGTTTGGCCACATCAAGCGAATGCCCGATGGCTGCTGGCATGGGCTGCATGGCTCATGGCCTCTGGGACTATATCAAGAGGGTCCAATTGGGGATTGAGTGCGGTAGGGTTATTCAGGCGATCGCAAGAAAGCATGAGACTCGGACACTGCCGTAGGCGTTTGACCCTGTGTAGATGCGCTGAGATGAGCCGTGCCACATGATCATGTTGAGCAAAAAGGTTTCATCGTGTGCGCCGAGGATGTGGTATGTCTGATGCCCCAGACTACAAGGACCGAAAACCATGTCAATCAAACGCTCTTCCATTGTTTAAATTTTGATAAGGCTCGCGCTCTCCGTTCGCCTTTGGTGCCTGCCCTGAAATATGGCATTCAGCGGGGTACGTTACTCTCTGGACGAGGCCGAACTCTTATCAGCTCTCGCAGAAGTGTTGCTGTATGGTACGTCGTCATCGTCAAGTAAATATTGACATGCTGAGTGATTGCGCGAGGTTTCTCGTTGCTGATGTTCTGTGGCACGATTTGGACACTGTTGTCACAGCGCTGCACCCGCCATGTGAACCGCAGGATACTGGTGGCCGCATGTCTTTTGTTGGTGACCAGCACGGTCGTGGGTCTTTTGTTCTCATTCCCTCCCAAATTTCTTTTTGATGCACATCGAACGCCATACAGCATGTTGTGATCGACATCGTTAGAGTCGTGGATGCTTTTAATGTTTATGCGAACTCTACCCCCATGGGACCCGCAGGATTTTTCTCAAACGTCTCCCAATGGACGTTTGTGGCCAGGCAGCATGTTCTCACCATGCAGACCCTCTTAGGGGATGGTGTCGTCGTATGTGACCCTGCTATCCGTCCACCGATCCGCCACTCATGCCAACCAGCTTTACCGCTGCTTCGTGGTATGGCAATCGAAACTCATCATGGTGTTGCCAATGTTGCTCTGGTGTGGCGTTGGTGGTACGAGACCGTTCTTCTCGGGGTGAACTGCAATATTTAACACATAAAGTAACTGGCTTCGGAGCGGGCTACATCTCGCGCCAAGTGAAAAGCTTTGACACCAAAATTTCGCTTTGGTTATCGTTGTTTTGGGGGTTTGCATTGGGAACGAACTTGTTGGCGACCTGTGCGTCATCTCGTTTTCATGGCTATCAAAGACTGCTTCTGAGGCCTTGGACAGGTATGCTCGTTTTACGGATATGGTATATCGACCACAAAGCAAGGCGAGCTCGCGGACATGGAAGATCTCAGCTTCGGCCCCTGCTGCATATCACCGTCGATTCTGGATTGGTCTACTCGGTATTCCTGCTCGTAGCGCTTGTCACGTTTGTCACGGACACCACCTTTCCGTACCCCATGGTTCGTCGTATTCTCCCGTTCGTGGTTGCTAATGGCTAACGACCAATCACGGTGCTGGTGCAGATCGCACCCTTGATTTCTATCACGTTTTATATGGTGATCATTCGCGTTGGGTTAGCGAACCGAGCAAAGTACTCAAAGATGGGATTGAGCACGTCACTCAGGTTTTCTTCGGGAGGGCGCCTGGACTATGCGCACAGCTTCGCGGAGAACCATGTTGGGCATGGACGATCTTCAATGATGGCGGACCACACTGGTCACGGCGAATATTTGGATGAGGCCAAGGACGCGTCCTTGGAAAGTTGATGCTCACAGCATAGAACTCGCCAGGTGTCTGTCCCCGCGCGGATGAGGCCACCGACCTGGACCTGACCGTTAAACGCTTTCCACCGTCGTGTCTGATGGAGCTCATCATACTACCCCGAGATTGCAAAATCTGCAGTCTAGTTGGAATTCCCCATTGTATCTCTTTCTGTTGTTTTTCTTTTGTTGCAGGACATATGAATGTGGATATTAACAAGTACGATGTACGCCTAATGATCTTTGGGTGTCCATCCGCGCTGGCGCCGCTCTTGCCGTTATGCATATATCATCTTACTGTATCGATCGCTCCTCTGGCGTGGTTTTCCTTAGTCGTGTCCAAGTCATACTCTTTGGATTAGAATCGACCAACCATCTACTCAGCCCCAGCCCTCGCGCCGCTGATGCTACGCAGCGCTGTGCTAGTGGCATTTTTCCCCCTGCATGAGATTCAGTCTGACAAGCCCGTCGTCTTCAGTATCATGGCCTTGCCCCTCCATCGATCTTTAGAACCATCTAGCGCAGGGATTGCTTTGAGCCACGAAGTCGCGGGCGGTTCCGCTCCGTGCCTCAGCAGTCCGCTGCGCATCGATCCAGCTTGAGAGCCAAAAGCTCAAGACCGCACAGGCGGTAGAGTCCCTCTGATCAAGACGGACAAGCATGCGTCTATTTCGCATCACAATCTGCCACTGGTGCATTTTTTGACTCACAAGGTGTGCGGGATCCTGTCAGTGGCCAGAGTGGTGCTGCCCTTGGCGCGGACGTGGACTCACCTGTTGGTCAATTCATGATGGACGATTCCACCGTGCCACGGCGGGTGTGCTCACGTGGAAACCAGGACGACTGTACACGTGTACTTGACTTTGCAGACTCTGCTGCCTCTAAGGAAGAATTGGCATGGTCATAGGAGTCAGAGCAGTCACGACAAGCTAAATCTAAAGACTAGACAAAGGGACGCATGAGGTCGACAGGAGCGGCGGGTTAATTTCGTGGAGTTGAAGGTAGCCAAAGGCAATCCTACACTAGAAAGCGCACCGGTCCATAAACAAGATCACACTGATCATGTAGCCGAGGTCATGGGTTAATTAAGAAAAAAACAACGAAAGCAAAACCAAGAAGTGAGACATACAGCTGAACATGAGGTAGCGCCAACAATCAACAAGGACGAGATCGGGACTACTGGTATTGGGACAAGGGGTGGCAAAAGAGGTACAGGTCACTGACAGGGATAATAATAAGGATGGTGTACATTTTCTCTGCAAAAAAAATCGTCTTCGAGGAACGCGGCGATTACCTCGTTCAGATTATATGCATTATTCCTGAATGTCGTTCAGTGAATGATAGACATGGATAGCCGATATCCTCACAGCGTCACCTTCCTCAACGGCGGCTGCTTCCCCTTCAGGTTCCTCCGCAATCGGCTCAGCAGGTGGAGGTGCAGCATTTTCGCCCGCAGGTCCACCCACCTGACACATCATCAACATGCACAGGACCGCAGCGAGGCCTCATCTCACCTTGGAAGCAGGCTTCCTTGAGCCCGCTCTTGATGCAGGTTTTTTGGCAGTTGAGGCCGGCTTGGCAGACGCCCGTGATGATGGTTTTGTAGCCTTTGATGCAGGTTTATCAGATGTGCCCTTGGATTCGGGCTTTGCAGTGGCCTTGGAGGCTGGCTTTGATTCAGGTTTGGCCTGTGATGTCACTGCCAGTAAGCTCCGATCCCCATGTACACGAGGCCAATAAACGCACCTTTTTAGATGGTGGGGCCTCTTCGGCCTCGGCGGCAGGAGGCTCAGTGGGGGGCTCGGCAGTTTCGGCGGGCTCCTCCGCTTCCTTCTCGGCGGTGGTGCGTTTCCTACCTTTGGTGGACTTGGGTTTGACTGCCTCTGCGGGTTCTTCGGCTGATTCCTTGTCCTCGCCATCTTTTTCATCGGCGGGCTTGACTTTCTTTGCACGCGGTTTCGCGGCCTTCTTTGGTGGTGCTTCGGCCTTTGGCTGCTCTTTTATGCGTGAAGAACGACGTGGCTCAGCTGGAGCATCTCTGGATGGTGCTGCGGCTTTGCGGGGCATTGTACGGAGGAGATTTGGTGGATATGTGAGGGGAAAAATGTGAAGGGAGACGCGCCTGACCCTATTACTTGCTTGAACTTTATCACTTGGTAGGGATCAACAAACAAAACTCGATCACGTGATGATATAGCGCGTATACATGTACAAACAAATATACCATTGGTCACGTGAATTACTACAACAAGGCAAGGACATGCTCGGCACCCGTCTTTTCAAGCTTGCTAGGAGCCTCTTCGACCTAGGGTGATGATGAGCGATGTGGAAAAAAATATGAAAAGACGAACCTGGATGTGCTTAACGACTAAATCATCCAAGACGAGTGCATAGCGCTTGGTGCGGATACCGAGACCAGCAGCAGTAAGATCAATGGAAAGTCCAAGAGACTCGGACCACTTTGCGTTGGTATCAGTGAGAGCGACAATCTGATCAGCTGTATTAGGGTAAAATCGTGCGCGAAATTGGGATGTGCTCACCTTGTCCTTGAGGCCCTCGACACGGGCCCACGCATTCAATACAAACGGATCGTTGGCCGCGATCACGGCGATGATATCCACGCCCATCTGTTTGAACTTCTTGTAGTGCTGGAGGTAGCCAGGCAAGTGCTTCACGTGGCAGGTGGGCTGTCAGACACAATGAGCCAGACACCGCCGATCGAATGAGGTCGGGTGCGCACGGTAAACGCGCCAGGCACTGCAAACACCACGACTTTCTTCCCAGCCCACTTGTCAGCGACAGCGTAGTCGGCAATCAGATCTGGGTCTGTGAGATTTTACGATAATGAGCACTGCGATGAAACCTACCGCCCGCTGGGCAAGTAGCCTAGTGGAAAGATGGATCAGGTACTGTAATCTGAATACGACTATACTTACAAGATCGTCAAACTCTGGATCATAAGGAATATGACGAAGAGTTCCTGGTGTTATTTTTTCACCGACTGCGATGGTCATGTCTGAAGCTGAACACGCACCGAAATCCCAATCAGTGTGGGATATACTTGAAACTGGCCAATCAGGGGTACTGCCAGATTAGTCATACATCCCGCAGCTCGTCTATAACTTGGTCTCGTACATACATGGGCGCCTTTCCAGACATAACGTTTGGCCATGGTTCTGGTTCTAGCTTACCACTCCCAGTCCTCGTACTTGCAGGGATATCCACCATCGTCGCTGTCTCCGTCAGCGGCATATCGATATGGCTCCAACTACGGAATTACAGAAAACCTTTCTTGCAACGGTATCTTCCTCATCGTGCACACCCTGCCAGCATGTTCATCATCAGCCTTGCAGGATGGTCGTACGTATCATGGTCATGGTACCTTTGTATGCCGTCGCGTCGTTCATCTCGCTCTTCTCCTTGGAGGCAGCTTTCTTCATTGATGTCATACGCGACATTTACGAGGTGCCTCTGAATGCATTTCCTATAGCATTAGTTACTCACGTGTTTGTCACAGGCCTTTGTCATATACTGCTTCTTTGTACTCCTCCTAGACTATCTCGGTGGCGAGCGCTCGTTGTTGATCCTCTTGCATGGTCGACCGCCTGTCACAGCCATCTTTCCCGTCAGTCTATGGCGCAGCGAGATAGATCAGAGCGACCCATATACATTTCTCTTCCTCAAACGGGGCATTCTGCGTAAGGTTGCTCCTCCACTGTTCCTTCCTAGCGTTAACTTTAAGTAGAATATGTCCAAGTAAAGCCTATACTTGCACTGGCGAGTTCGATTATGAAAGTGACCGGCACCTACAATGAGGGTGACTTTCGCGCTCAAAGCGGATACCTGTACGTCTCCATCGTGTATAACATTTCGATATGTCTCGCACTCTGGTGCCTTGCGGTATTCTGGATGTGTGTCCACGAAGACCTGAAGCCCTTCCGGTAAGCCGTCTCCCTTGTCCACCTCACATCCATGGTTCACTCTTTGAAGTCCCGTCCCAAAATTCCTTTGCGTCAAAGGCATCCTCTTCTTTTCCTTTTGGCAGTCCATCGCCATCTCCTTCCTCGTCGCCGTCCGCGTCATCACCCGTCTTGGTCCTTACACTGACAATGAACATATCTCGCTCGGCCTCACAGACACTCTCATCTGCATTGAAATGCCCTTTTTCGCCGCTGCACACATGTACGCCTTCTCCTACCGCGATTTTACACAGCCGCCCACGGGCAAGACTGGCGCACCGGTCTACGTCGCACGCATGACGCTCGCGTACGCTCTTCGGGACGCTTTCGGCCTCAGAGACCTTGTCGAGGACACACGCGCGACGCTCCGCGGTGAGGGCATCAACTACCGCGCGTTCGAGCCAAGCGAGGGTGCGATGCACGTTGGTGCGGCACGCGATCGCCGTATCCGCGCGGGCCTGCGGTACGCCGCCGGCGGAAAGCACAAGTACTGGTTACCCGAGCGGGGGGACGATGGGGAGGTCACAGCGCCATTGTTTGCAGCGCAAGCTGACGACGTGGTGCATGATGCGCCGGACATGCAGCGTCGGCGCGGAGGGGTACTTGGGGACGATGACGATGACGATGCGGACGAGTACGCGCTCACGTTTGGGGATGGGCTAGTGGCCCCAGGATGCACGGACGAGATGTTGTACGAGGACGCCAAAAAGTACGTGTTTGGGGACTATCTGTACCCAGTCGTGGATGTGAGCTCGGAGGAGGCGCGCCACGCCATGTGGGCTGCCGAAGAGCGTGTCGTGCGCGATATCGCCTCGGGGCTCGGACGGGAAGCGTTCGCGGGGTACGGTGCCACGCAGAGCGGGGAACGGGCGGGGACCAGTGCACACGATCGGGACGGCGCACCGCGGACGCCCTCTCCGCCACGCTTGCGCATCTCGGACCCGCCGACGACGCCGCGCAGCCGTGCATCGTCGCACCAGAGCCACGCGCCCTCGCCCACGCGCACACGATTTCACATTCCGCACCTCCTCTCTCCTGCACCTTCCCTCTCTGCTTCCGCCTCTGGGTCCGTGTCTAGGGCGTCGTCTTCGCCGCGCACGGGGAAGCGTACACCACTGCTTGAGGACGACGCGGTGGATCTGGTTGTGTCCGCGGATAGTCTGCAAGTACCATCAACGTCACGTGGGCCACATTCACCAAAGCTCATACGTGTCTGGGACGAAGTCGGTCCAGATGTGGAGCCAACGCCGACGGTGGAGGAGGGAGACGGGGAACGAGCAGAGGGGGGCGTCCGGTTCGTGATCACAGTGGACGAACCTGGGGCGGAAACGCAGACAGGAATAGACAGGCAGCAGGCGCTTGGAGAGAACGAGGCGGACGCAGTGCGAGAGGGCGTTGCGAGGGCACAGACGCCACCGATGTACGCGCGTGGACACGGGTATGGATTTGGGGTACCAGAAGCGGAAGGCAATCATAACCCTTGGGCATAAATTACGAACATGCTAAGGGCTGCCATTCAGATGATATACCCCCTGCTCGGCATTGATGATTCGTGTATACTAGGTCATTTGTAGGCAAGGATATAAGGGTACGTGGACTACCTCCAAAGAGCGCCAGTGATGTGTCAAGAAAAAGAACATGACAGATTGCAAGACATGATGATACCAAGGGTCAGGGCGAGACCTCCACCAATGTACCTCGATCACCCAAAGATCCTCCGCCAAGTCTGCCAACAACGCCTCATAAATCTGAGTCACGATCAACCCCCCGCAACGCACCTGCATCCTGTTGAGCACAGCTGCAGCACACGAGATCTCTGGTCCAGCAAGGATGGACGAGGTATAGATCATGTGTTCCACTCTGGCCGTCAGCTATACGGATATCCATGTCTCCACACGCAAGCATCGTCGCGTGGTATAGGCGGAGGCCACGGAATCCGGACCAGACCTGAGGCAAAAGACGATACCAGGCCTTCGTAATTGGCTCGCGTCTATGGAAGGCGAGGGGAGTTCCTTTGTCAAGTTGGGAAAGTCAACCGCGTCTTTCGCGGTGACGAAACAGGCGAGCAGGTACACAGGGCACGGAGCGATGGAGGGATGAAAGAATGGACCATCAAAGCACGTCCAATATCCTTGCACCTTGTATCTGCTTGTCCAATATTTCCGGCGTGGCCTCCTCCACTTGCACTTTGATTAAGCTCTCCGCAGCGATGCGCCTGTATTCATCCATATTCCGGCGGATGGGAGTGAGTAGGAGGGCACCAAATGGCTGCCTGAGTCGTGCGATAAATTGTAGGACACGTGTTTGCTTATCCGAAAGCGACACGGTCGAAGGAGGTAGGAGCGACGCCGTCCCTGCGCTGGATGGGGTAGACCATCCGCCAAACGATAGTCCAAGGCGGGAAGCGAACTGCATCGCTCGTGCTTGTAGTGTCGAGGATGTGGTATTGGATAGATATGAGGTTGACGACAAGTCACTTCGTACAGAAGATGAGTTATCATGGATATTCTCTTTGGGTATTGTCCTCGTTACGCTTTCGACACGCTGTCGGTCAAGAAGAAAGTCGATCCACGGGTGGACAAGGTATAGGGAACCCAGTTGGGTGAGATCTTCTTGGGTTTGGATCTCCACGATACCCGGTGCGTTCGTCTTTGCGCGGAAAACACGTTGCGACCCATTCCGAGAGGCCGACACTCGTCCAAGTTTGAAGGTGAGACATGGGAGCTTCATTCGAAGTCCTGAAAACGACGGCACAGGTAACTCGTTCACTCGGTCATACAGGCCCGTAAGCAACGCAAGATCGAGCGAGCAAAGTCCAGCAGTGATGGATACCATGTCAGCGTTCGAGATGGCTGGTGGTATGTGGGAGGTTGCAGGGTTGGAAAACACAGTGATACTAGATGGGAGGCAGCTATTGAAGGTGCCAGATCCACCTGACCATGCAAGGATGCTTGTGTTTCCTGAACTCGTGAGTAGCTGCGCCAAAAGCCGACCGAGCGCCTTATCCCCTTTGCCATATGTTATTGGCAAGGACAAAGAAAATATCCTCAGCAAGGAGTAAGCAGCATCCTCAACCCGCGTTGTTTGTCGTGCGGAGGCAAGCCGAAGCTTTTCACGTATGTCACCGAAGCCAGGATGGAGTGCCATCAAGGTTTGTGCTGAAATACCCGTCGCTTCTTGCATCTCCGAGATAATCTCAGGCGACTCCTTGTGGTTGTAGATCTTGAGACCGAAGTACGGTGTCCAATCCTTGTTGTAGATTTGGACCACCTTTGAGGCATGGTATTCTTGTAGTGTCCAGGCTCGCAGATTCCATATGCTCCTCGTGAGAGCACCGCGCTTTGCGAGACGGTCAACCTCGCGGAGGAAGATGATCGTCAGTGCAGAGTGTTCATACCATCTGAACATGCTGATCAACGCTTCTTGGAGCACGAAATAATCTCCTTTGTTGATACAACAAGTGTCGCTCCATGCCTAATTAAAGCCAGCGTCTCGGACAATCTTGCAAAACATTTGGAGCTTCTCGTGAGTAGGAGATGCCTCGAGATCATACACCATGACCTTCATGACCTTTTCAAACAGAGGTTCATTGTCCTCCCACCGGTGTGAGAACGTGGCATAATGGTAGTATTTTCCAACTTCTTCTTTGATACGGGTTTTGTCAACATAGGTGGTCATCAACGAGACGAGTTCCATGAAAGTTGGTGTAGTTTCAAATGCACAAGCCTGCTCCGATTTGTTGTAGAGGCAACCAGAGGTGGTGTTAATGAGCACTGGTGGGGAGTCCCGAATGGTATCCTCTACAGTTTTGCGGATTATTTCTTTCGTCCTTCGGGGACAAACATAGCGGCGCGCCCGTTCTACGAGCCCGTTTCAGTAATTGGATATCCGTACAATATGATTATCCTCACTGCACATCTTTGGATCAGATGATTCTGACATCTTCAACAGCATCGTCTCTAATGCGAGTGTTGCATCGTCATAGCATCCTGCACCATGTAACGCTGCATGTCTTCTCTCGTAACCTAATGGAGACGACGGATCGAACCTGATTACCTGAGCAACACCCATTAGCATGCAAGACATGGAACAAATTGAAACGAGTTACTTGGTCCGCATCGCTCAAGGCATCTTCCCACCCTCCTTTGCGCGCATGCGCCTTACTTCGCTTTCCCAGCAGGTGGGTAGCGAGATCCAGAGACAGTGCACTGGTGTAATGTGAGATGGCTTCATCGTATTCTTTATTTTTCATGGCAGTATCCCAGAGGGCCTCTAGTTTTCCACGACAACGAGATTTAAAATCTGATAGAGGATAGTCACGCATGTCTCCTGTATTGCACACATGAACACTCACCCCGGGTCCAACTCGCTTGCTCGCTGTCTATTTCCTTTGCCAGTTCGCTATACATTTGGTGGGAACACGCAACTGCGTCCGCTACATGGTCGGTCGCCTCGAGATGCTCGCATATGGCTTGATAGATTGCAAACCTCGGGAGTATAAACTACAGGCCGAATTCGCATCAGACGCACAAATAGTTCCAAGCAACTATACTCACGCCAGCCGCGGTAGTCCAGGCACCTTTTCATGACCCAGTTGTCAGTCTTAATCTTATCCACTCTCTCAATAGTTGTATCGTAGGATGTGATACAATATTGTTTTGCACGGGGTTGACCAAGCTAGCGTCGTCATTTTCCTCCGTAGAAAGGCATTGTTGCATGAAGTCTTGCCCAGAAATTCAGATATGACGAAAGAACGCGTAGAACGGTAGCTCACCAGAAACCCACGTCTTCATAGACTCAGACGTATTGACGACCTGATCCAATACGCGTAGCACAGACTGGCGGGCCTCCTTGATGCGGCCCGCCGCAAGAAGAGTCTCACATAATCGCTGTTGAATCGTGATGACAAGGTTATCAAATTTCCACCCCGAAATCTGTCAGAAACCAGCATGAATTCAGACTAGGCCGAAATAGTGATGAATATACCAATGAGACTATCAACGGTGGTTGATCCGTGTGGTCGCCAAGTTTAGCACGGGCATGTTCTAATGACTGTATCGCGCGTTCGTAGTCACCGTCCTCTTTATACGAGTTCTCAAGAAGGTGCATGTATGCCTGTTGGAAATATCAGTGATGGTGTTGAACGATAGCACAACATCCACATGCCTGGACTACATAAAGTGTCAAGTGAGTATTCACGCTGGTAATGAGGTCACCTATACGTGACATCGCATCCTTATGCTCTCCAGCCATGAACAGGACAACAGCCTGTTCGATAGAACAAGTTGAACGAAAAACGAGTTGGGTTGTCAGCACACGCACCTTGATCAGGAGAATAGAAACGTGGTTTAAACGGGAGTACAACGGCGCAATGTCACACACCAGACATCCCGCACGTGTGTCCCCCTTGCCGACAAGAGCCACGCACTTGGCAATGTAGCCAATGTCGGACGACTGAATTCTGATGGACTTGGTACAAAATAGTGTCAGTGTGCATATATGTGAGTAAAGAGAATGCACCTCCTCGGCATCGATGAGTGCTGCGTCCTACTGTTGTAAACGTGTCCAAACTAGAGCTCGACTAGCAATACATGATGGACAGTATCCGTAGACATTGGGATTGTTGCAGTCAGCAACGCCTCTGCATCCGCGAGGCGACCATGTTTCCATGCAGCGAGCGCAGCACAGTCGATCTGAATTGCGGGTCCGCGGCATGTGAGCGTAGATCGGAAAGAGAAACCGTGGGAACGTACTCTGATAAGAGTGATGAGGGAAAGGTTTTGATGATGATTTTACCCTCCCCCGTAGCAATTGCAAGAAGCTGGTCGTCTGGGTAGAACGCGAGTAGTGTATGCTATGAATTTCCCATGTTGGGGGAGAGTAATGGACAACAGATGGTCGGTGCCAGGGACTGACCACTCTGAGAGGGTTGTGTAAGATTTTCTTTCTTCACTTCACATCTTCACGGCTCTAGAACACTCTTGTACATATCACATTAAGTTCCCTCATGTTCTATCACATTCCATTCCCATGACATAGCTACACGTGTTTACCACAAGGCTAGCAGTATATAAGTAGTCGGTCTGTATAATGTATTTCCCTTAGTTTTGGAATTCTCATTCATCATTTGCATTAGCTCACTTTGAGTGATTGTGTCTGAGTCCTGAAATAATTCCAAAACTATCCTTCTTTGTACCGTGCACTTGCGCCCTACTTTGCTACTCCTACTCTATCTGCCTTTGTCGGGAATACTTCATCCCCGATACTGCCCATATACTCCTTCGCACATTTGTGCAACCCACACCCGGACTTGAGGGTTAACGAGACGCTCACTTTGAGCAGGGATTTATCCCAAACAAGGGAGCCTCTCATACTTCAGGGCTGCATATATGCTTGTCTGGCGTTATAAATAAGGATAAAGTTGCTTTTTCTGATAGTGCACTACGGACGGTTCTTGGGTGACGTCGACCCAAGTGTGTTGGTAGCACAATATACCAATTCACCCACCGTTACGAGCCCTTGGTGTGAGACTCGTCGCTAAACCAGCATCATTAGGTTGTGTCAATAAGGTCTTTTATCTTGACTTAGACCTGTGACACTCTGACCTCGACCACGACTTTGACTTGCCACTGGAACGATTAGTGGTGAAAGAAGAAGAAAGAGACCCATATTCTACCGCACTCAGACTTGATTCATTGAGAGATGCGTACGCATGTATCATTGAAGCTCAGTCATTGCGAAACTGGATTTCCCAACATCATCCACTTCCTTTGACTCATTCCCACTACTCTCTCCCAGAATGTTGGACCCCTCTCAACTCATCCAAATGACCCGTGACGAATTAAATGACCTTATCACCCGTGCCTCCCACAGTGCCATCCTCGACTTCGAGATGTCACAAGTGGCCAAGGCAAAATTCACCCTTCCCAACATGGTCACTCTGACCACCGCACCCAAACTACCAAGCAATGCCCCGAAAATTGGCAAATCATTCATGCCAAAACCAGAGAACTTTGGTGGCGACAGACGAAAGTTCTTCACATGGTGAAGAACCATAGTCCTGTATCTAGGAGGGTTTGAGGAAACCCCAAATGACCAACAAAAAATCATGATTGTGCTTGCACTCATGAAAGACGGACCAGCAGGAAGGTTTGCAAATATGTACCTCGATGCAAACGCAGCATGGCTACAATGTGCCAGCTTCGAGGAATTCTCAAAGGCAATTGCAGTAAACTTCGTGCCAGCCGACATTAAACGAAAGGCCAGGATGAGCTTACAACGCTCAAACACAAAAATAACGAGTCAGTTGAAGAGTTCTGCCTGCGATTTATGCAGTGCGCAGAGGAAGCAGGATACAACAAGCCAAGTAACTCAATGTTCCTCATCAATACGTTGAGAAAGGCCGTGAGATGGGACATTGTAGAATATGTCGAAACATCCCAGTCCCAATTGATTGACAGCACCGACATTGATGAGTGGATCTATGCCTTCATTCATGGAGAACGAATTTGACAAGAGATGATGGACAGAAAGTGTGCCTTGACTGTGCCAACTGGCCTCACTCCAAAGACGTTCAACCCCACACAAGGATATGTCAGTCCAAGATACAAGGGAAAAAATCCCATCTCCAATTTCTTGCCCCGCTCCACTCCAGTCATCACGCCCGCTACCCAGACCTCTCCTGACCCTAACCAGGTTGGCACGTTCACTGGGCAAGGCATCCTGATGGACCTGTCCAAGGCTCATGCTGAAGGCAAATGTTTTAAGTGCGGCAAACCCTGGCCATGTGCTGAACATGTCCACAAACCCCGCACCATCCGAACCATGGTTTTTCGAAACCAACAAATCTTGTACACCACCACCAATGAATTGGCTGATGCCATTCAAAGGATAGAAAAGGATTTTCCCACTGGAGAGCAGAATTGAGATCGACTGCCTCTCCTAATACTATTTCATCTACATCCTATACTACTACCTTATGTACTCCCTCAAACAATAAATTTGCTGTTCTCCCCATTAACAAAATAGAGATCTCATCAATTGAGTTCACAAAAATGGGTCCTAATGCCCAAACTCCCGAAAGAAAGAGTGTTGAAGCTGCAGGTTTTGATCTATACGCCGCAGAAACTAAGACCATCCTCCCAAGGAAACGTACCTTGATAGGAACCCAGATCGCAATAACAATCCCAAAAGGCACCTACGGAAGAATTGCCCCACAATCTGGCTTGTCAGTAAAAGGAATAGATATGGGTGCTGGCGTGATTGATTCGGACTACCAGGGAGAAATCAAGGTACTTCTGATCAACCATGCCGATATACAATTTGAGATAAAATCTGGGAATCGAATCGCTCAACTTATCATCGAAAAAATTAAGCAAGAAGAACTAAGGGAAACCAAAGTTCTCAAGAAAACTGAGCGAGGAGACAAAGGTTTCGGTTCTACTGGAACAAATGACAAACTCCAGATTTGAATCTTCCAACGACTATCCAAGACTGAGTCGTCTCCGAAACCCACGGCGATCCATTCTGACCAAACGGATAAGCGGTCTGCTGCGCAACCTGTTGAGTTGTCTCTGATTTCCACGGCAATCCCGAAAATGGATAAGTCAGCTGTAAGGCATTGGATGAACACTGTCAATCCTTGGACTTCCCAATGGATCAAACAAGTAGTCGATCACACCAACCTTGATTGGTCAATGAAACATGTCCGATCTTTCGTTCATGAATCCAGGTTTGATGAGGTGTCTCCTCAACTTATCTCTCAGCTCAAAAGAATGACCACCCTTGAAGCCCAATTTGTCCTCCGTGAGCTTCAGCATAAGCCTAAATTTGTGCAACGAAAGAGATCCAGTAACGCATTCGAAGTATTGACCCAAATCCTGACTCCAGCAGGAGAAACCCTCGATGTAGTAGCATTGCTTGATTCAGGATGTACTGGTACAACAATGGATGAACGATTTGCTAAAGAACAGGGACTTAAAACATACGCATTACCTAGACCTATCCCTGTATATAATGCAGATGGTTCGATCAATAGTGCTGGATCTATCAAGGAATTCGCTATCGTAGAATTGGTGATTGACGATCATCATGAACAAATCGCCATGGCTCTGTTGAACCTCAGCACTCACTCAATTTTCCTTGGGTTTGACTGGCTTGCTAAACACAACCCCACAATCAATTGGCGAGAACGAACGCTTAAATTCACATGTGATCATGACAAGATCCCTGGCTTATTACCATGCGACAATGATGACAAAGACAGAGAACCCGAACGCTTGTTTACGATCAATCCCGAATACATCAACGATCTTTCCACCGACATCACGATCGAAACAAGCAAAGTGAAACAAGCTAAGACCTTTGAAGAAGTCGTGCCTGATGTCTATCACGATTTCAAGGATGTCTTCGCCAAAGAAACGTTTGATGAACTTCCACCTCGTCGCCCATGGGACCACACCATTGAACTGCTACCAGGAAATCATAAGGTTGATTGCAAGACCTACAATCTCACTACTGCCGAGCAGAAGGAGCTCGATGATTTCCTAGAAGAAAACTTAAAAACTGGTTGAATTCGACCTTCCAAATCTCAATTTGCCTCTGCCTTCTTCTTTGTCAAAAAGAAAGACAGAAAACTTCATCCTGTCCAAGACTATCATAAACTCAACAATATCACTGTCAAGAACCGCTATCCTCTTCTCCTTATTTCTGAGCTTATCGACAAGCTCAAAACCGCCAAATACTATACCAAACTTGACATTCATTGGGGGTACAACAATATACGGATGAAGGAAGGTGATGAATGAAAGGCTGCGTTTCGCACCAACCGTGGACTCTTTGAACCATTGGTCATGTTCTTTGGGCTCACAAACTCTCCTGCAATGTTCCAGATGATGATAAATCACATATTTCGCAACCTCATCAATCGTGGTAAAATAGTTGTATATATGGACGATATTATGATCTTCACTAAGACGTTGGACGAACATCGCGCCATCGTTAAAGAAGTATTACAAATCTTGCGTGATCATAAGTTGTCCCTTAAACATACCAAATGCGACTTCGAAACCACAGAAACAGATTATCTGGGTCTCATTGTCTCAGAGGGGAAAATCAGAATGGATCCTGGGAAAGTTAAAGGAGTGATGGATTGGCTGACACTAACCTGTCGAAAGGAACTCCGTGGCTTCCTCAGTTTCCTCAATTTCTATCGTCGTTTCATCGAAGGATTTGCAGCGACCGCACGGCCCCTAAATGCATTAACCTCAGAAAAACAACCTTTCGTGTGGTCGTCCGCTTGTCAAACAGCATTCGATACTCTCAAAACAAAAATCACCTCTGCTCCTGCCCTTCGAATGCCTACTGACACAGATCCTTTCCGAATTGAAACCGATGGCTCGGATGTTGGTTTAGGAGCAATCCTCACGCAACGCCAAGATAACCGCTGGCATCCTATCACATACATCTCTTGCTCTCTTAATGATGCTGAGCGCAATTACCATGCCGCTGATCTCAAACTCACAGCAATCATCTTCACTCTCAAGGAATGGCGTCACTACCTCCTCGACGCCACACACCCATTCCTCATCCTCACCGACCACCAAAACCTGACATACTTTACGAAACCCCAAGATCTCAGTCGCCGCCAAGCTCGATGGTATCAAACATTACAGGAATACCACTACACCATTGAACATTGCCCCGGGAAAACTAATCCCACCGACCCTCTGTCCCGGAGGCCAGACTTTGAAAAGGGGGTAACGTCTGACAATGTCAGCATCACCGTCCTCCCACCCATTATTCTTGCATCACCACACTCAACGACAAATGACGAGTCTTCTTCAACGGAGATCCTTCCCAAAAGGGTGGACACTCGTGCATCGTCACAAAAACAGTCGGAAATGATTGAGTCAATGGTGACCAAGAATCAATTCCGCACAGAAACCTTTGTCAAGGAAGGTTTAAAACTCAAGGACTCACCTTGGTACGAAAAGGATGGACTCATCTACTGGAAAACCCTGCTATACATCCCACCCAATCCTCAACTCCATGAGGAGGTCATCAAACAAAACCATGACCATCCCCTAGCAGGTCACCCAGGAGTCCGGTGTACCCAAGATCTGATCAAGACTCACTACTTTTGGCCCACCATTAAACGAGACATTCAACGATACGTCAAAGGTTGCGATAAATGTCAGAGAGTCAAGCCCAACACCCAAGGAAAGAGAACTCCACTAAATCCAAATACTATTCCCAACGCTCCATGGGAAATCATATCTGTCAACCTCATTGGCCTACTTCCAGAATCCAAAGGAAAAAATGCCATCATGGTTGTAGTAGATTGATTTTCCAAGATGATATGCCTGTTCCCCATTACTATGGAAATCTCTTCCCAAGGCGTCACAAAGATCTTTTGCAACGAAATTTTTAAGCTCCACGGAATTCCTCAAAAAGTCATTTCCGATTGAGGCCCCCAATTTGTCTCGTCGTTTATAAAGGAACTTTATGCACAACTGCAAATCGAGGGCAACCCATCCACCGCATATCATCCTGAGACTGATAGTCAAACAGAGCGTATCAATGCCTAGGTAGAACAATACCTACACCTCTACATTAACCATCGCCAAACAGATTGGGTTGACTGGCTCTCGATTGCAGAATTCGCTCACAATCAAACAACATCCTTTGCCACCACCTATTCCCCGTTCCTTCTAAACTATGGACAACAACCTCAATCAGGATACGTGCAGAAATCCCCACAGAGAAACCCAGCAGCCGTTGACTTTGTCGATGAAATGAAAACCACCCAACAACTAGCCAAGTCGGCATTAAAAATGGCTGCCTACGATATGAAGCAATTCCATGACTGAAAGGCTCGACCACCTGTAAATTATAAACCCAGCGATCTTGTCCTCCTCGAATCCACTAACATCCGCACTGAATGCCCTTCCAAGAAACTCGATGACAAGTGCTACAGTCCATTTCAGGTGACCAAAAAGGAGGGTCTCACCTCCTACCGTCTCAAGTTGGATAAATCATGGCGAAACATCCATCCCGTATTCCATGAATGTTTACTTCACCCCTATCGCACAGGAGAATTTCCATCTCAACAAAAGATTCCTCCCCCACCTCCTGTAATTGTCTCGGGTGTTGAAGAAGTGGAAGTAGAATATATCATCGATTCCAAACGCGTTGGGAATACCATTCACTATCTCGTCCATTGGAAAGGTTTCCCTCACGAGGAAAATGAATGGCTACCAGTAAAAGACCTGTCTAATGCTCAACAGGCTATTCGCGACTTCCATCGCCTAAATCTGGACGCTCCTTGTCTTGCCATTCATATTCGATCCACTGACTCGCCCTGTCTATGTCCAACTTGTATTGGTATTCCATTGCCGGTTCCCCCTCTGTGGTTGCGCAATCCTGATTTTCTCGAATTCCGCAAGCGCTACAATTCCTTTTTCGAGTTCCCTCCTACTTAAATTACTTAGTTCTCCAGAGTTTCACCCTTGAAAAGGGGGTAATGTAAGATTTTCTTTCTTCGCTTCACATCTTCACGGCTCTAGAACACTCTTGTACATATCACATTAAGTTCCCTCATGTTCTATCACATTCCATTCCCATGACGTAGCTACACGTGTTTACCACAAGGCTAGCAGTATATAAGTAGTCGGTCTGTACGATGTATTTCCCTTAGTTTTGGAATTCTCATTCATCATTCGTATTAGCTCACTTTGAGTGATTGCGTCTGAGTCCTGATAGGTTGACCCAGTTGATGCATTGACCTGCTTGATTTTGTCGTCCATAGTCTTGATGAAGAGACGATTGTTGAACCAAAGGAGACCATGGAACGGGTTTAGCGCCACTGATTCCATCTTCACATGGACTAGCATACGCCCGTCGTCGCTGTCCCAGACTCTAATGGATCCGTTAGTGGCCGTCGCGATTCGGTCGCCTTGTGGAGAGAATTTGGCTCCTGCTACTACCTCAGTGGCATGGTTGAGTGTCAGTGCTTTCTGGCGTGCTGCAATGTCCTAGACCGTCACTGTGTGCTTGAAACTCTCCGCAGAGACGAGTTGAGTCGAGTCAGACGAGAAATCGACCTCGTAGATGAGTGCCCCAACATGGCCCGCAAAGACTTGTTCATACGTCGCGGTGTCCCAAACCCACACATCGCCCCACCTTGAACCCGCCGCGATCGACCTGCCGTCTGCGGAGATGGCGACACTCCACACCCCGCCTTCCACCCACATCGTCGCCACCTTTTCGCCGTAACATCATACGATATTAAATGCCAGGGATGTCGCGCGCCTTTC
Source organism: Phylloporus scabripes (assembly GCA_038090435.1). Classification (NCBI taxonomy): domain Eukaryota; kingdom Fungi; phylum Basidiomycota; class Agaricomycetes; order Boletales; family Boletaceae; genus Phylloporus; species Phylloporus scabripes. Next base: position 47,931 of record JBBPMS010000019.1, on the reverse strand, counting down.
TACTAGTGGACATATTACGATTTCTGGGCTTCTGGATCGTTCACATGGGTCAGCCATGGCGCTCTTGGAGTTTGTGTACGTATCCGACCGGCGCTTGGTGTGGCAGCATAGCCTTGGCTGATAGGAACGCTTGCAGGCCGTGGCTAACATCTTTGGATGTCGCTGGTCACGCGGTGAGGTAAGTATGTGAATTGTGGTACGTAGTACTTATCGACAATGAACGGGTAGTGGCTATGGTGGATGATGATGGGAATGGAAGGCATTGGGCGCGAGCGCGAAGCGAAAGCCAGTCCGGAGTGGGAACCTGTCAGGTTGGAGTGATCTGCGAGGGTGGCATGAAACCTCGCAGAGCTGGAAGAGCGACAGGGATCCACGCGCTCAGGGCCCTGGGAGTAGGAGCTGCGAGATGGCGAGGCGTGAGGTGAACCGAGGGAGGGGTGCGGCGGGTGCGAAAAGCAGCGTGACGAGGACGAGCAAGGGTCTGGTGGCGCGAGGGAGAAGTAATCGCTTCACGCTCCATTAAAGCACTCTGATCGGAAACAGGTCGGCATTACCAAAATAAGAACACGGCCTTGCTTGGCAAGCTAACATGAACCAGGCTGCCCTGATTGGGCATCTAATGGGAGCTTACAAAACCTGATGGCCCAGCCCTGCGTCAGAAAAAAAAAGACATGAGTCAGACACCCGTCAGCAGGACGGATACTGGTCGGGACCAGTCAGGACTTCGGTAACAGCTCGGCAACAGCCAACCATCTCGCTGATGTGTGGCCAGTATCCTACCTACCCCCACTTCGTCCAGGGGCACAAGCATAGTTTATTCGCCGTCGCATTGCTTGACATTTCGTGCAAGCTGAGGGTCCTGTACTAGCGTGTCGAATGCTTCTTGGTGCCGTTCCGCGCAGGGCAATGGCGCATTAAATCCCTAATGGCTTGATACCCTGCACGCACTTTCATCAGATAGGCTGCCCCAATCAAGGCAATGCAGAACAATACCTCACCTTCCTCACCTTCAGCCTCCCACAGTTTCATTGACGCGAAGCCTGCTTGATGAGAGTCCATCTAATCTTCTGGGTCAAGCAATAGTATTATTGACAAGCGCCCATTAAACAGCTTCATCATAGTTGTGAGACCCTATTGTGATTTCACCCCGCTTGTGTAAGCACACTGGCTTACCTAGGTCTACATATACCGCCCGTGATACTGAATGGTATACATTCAGTATTTCTACCTTTTGGTGTAACGGCTAAGCGCGGCGGTCTGGTCGCTTACAACTTGTTTAGCTGCTCTGAGCATCATTGTCAGAAATCTGTGCGAGGTCGCCGTAGCGCTGTGGAAGCAATTCGCGGGCCATTTCCCACCGTGCTCGCTTGGCTTGGTCACGTCACCAACTCGTCCCACATCTCAACTGCGTCATGACCGTGTCCATCCTCTTATAAAGTGCCGCGAATCGTGCGATAGGCACCAAACGTTGAGAACTTGAACTAACTGGGGTGGATTGGATATCCCAAATATTCAGCAAGCCTCATGGTCTTTCAGATTGGTTCAAACCGGCCGTTGCCTCAAGTTTGGACTGCTGCGCCCAGTGTAGCAAGTGGCAAAACCATACACTCGATGATCTAGTACATTCGTCGTGGTCTCAAAGAATCAAGCCCCGCCCTTCTACCTCTCTAACAGTCCCATCCGCAAACGGCCAATCGGTGTACCCAAACGGCGTCAGGTTTCCCACTAAATAGTACTTTGACCGGTCAGTAGCCGCGAGGGGCAGGTTATTTTCCAGTCGAACAGGGAGATCAGGCTTGTCAATCAACATGCGCATGAATATAGAGCACTCCAACGAAAAATAAAAGCTGGAAAACTCACATTTGTTACGTACAACCGCCCAAAAGCGACGAGTCCGCCTTTGCTCTCCGTGGTGCGCAAGGCTGTCTCGCGGGTATGTCCACCAGCGGATATGAATGCCCTTTCCTCACCACCTGCACCGCTTTTCCATATCTCTCGCAAAAAATCATTGCTCTCGTCCTCTGTGGAGATTCTGTCCGTGTTTCCCGCCACACGAGGCTCAATCGCATGAAGGTACGCTAACTTAGGATGCTTATTGCGAAGCGCGTTGACAAGGTACGTAAACGTTGGCTTTGGGTCGGGCATCCTCATACCTACAAATCCATGCGACATGAGTGCGGAGAACTGTGAAAATCAAGTTGAAATTTAAGCTCACCTTGGGAAGTATTCCAGGGGCTAACGCGAATACCGACACGATCCGCGCCGACGACATTCACAACAGCGTCAACGACCTCCCTTGCAAGTCGTGATCTGCCTTCTTCATCCCCGCCCCACTTATCCGTGCGTATGTTGCACGTGGTTTGAAGAAATTGGTCGATAAGGAAACCGTTCGCAGCATGTACCTCCACCCCATCAAATCCGGCATAGTATACAGCATTATGCGCTGCTCTTGCATATGCGACGATATACTCCTGGATCTCGGCTTCAGTCAACGCACGGGGCGCAATTGGCTTGCCATTCAATGCAATTGGCGATGCAGAGACATACGCCAAGGGCGGATCATGGTTCTCAAGGATATCTGGGTCGGCGACACGACCAAGTGCCCAAAGTTGGAGAAAAATGTACGACCCTTTGGCATGGACAGCATCCGTGACCTAAATTTGCCCGCGTAAGACGCACTCGCAGTGGACGAAAGAATGAGCATGCCTTCCTCCAGGCTTTGATTTGTTCATCAGTATAGATGCCTGTGGCATGTGGCTTTCCGCCTGCGTTGCGCGTGATTATAGTTGATTCCGCGATGAGCAAGCTTCCCGGCGTGGATGCACGCTGAGAATAATAAGATGCGACATGAGGCCCCGGGACATAGGAGGCATACCCCCGGAGGCGTGTCATCGGTGCAAGTACGATGCGGTGCTGGAGGGTCAACTGGCCAACCTTGGTGGGCCTGAATAGCACGGGTGTCTGCTGTGTAAGAGACATTTGAGCGTGATGGACGCACCCGGCAGGTGCTAGAAAAGAGCGACCGTGTGACAACGAACCCAATGTCCATCACTGGCATTTTATACATAGTTATAACACCGTGAGATGTAGTCGTCGTGCCAGTGCCGCTTCAAGGGAGATAGAAAGGAGGGACAAACCTGCAAATATCAGGCTTACCAATACAACATGTAAATTGTTTTCTGGAGACAGATAGATACCGTACCTCTCTCGATCTCGTTCTATGCAGTCATGTAGTTTGGGTCTGTAAGCATGACCGCGAGAACCAGAGCTTCAATGGCAGATGAAAGCCATTCAAACTTTTCGGCCACTCAGTCGTACGTCGCCAACCGACATCGACGGTCCCTACATCCATTTGATAGCAAGCATTGCCACTGATGTCGTTGTGGTACCTGCCGTGCGCCCGTCATTGGCTGTGCCGGCAGAAGAAAGAACTGGAAGAAAGAAGAGCCGCAAAATTCTGTGGGCTTCGCGCCTTGGGGGCTTCTCAACGATATCCTGTTCAATCATCTCCTGTTGTAGTTGGAAGCCCAACCTAATCCCTTGGATTCAGCTCACCTACGCACATCTTTGGAAAGCGTAATTTCATATATACTGGAAGATCACGAGTAACATAGTTAGTAAGAATTTCCGTCGCGAAAACATCCTCTATTAAAGGCATGGCGGAACTCGGCCAGTTTCCTCTGCTTTGAAAAAGGGATTCCACAGTAATTGTTTGGAGTTTGTCAAATAATAATAGAAGTGGAATTGATGTGGACGTGCTGCTCGCCACCAAGTGTGTCAGCGTCGGATGCCAGTGAGTATGAACCAAACACACTGTCCAACAAGCGATGAGACGCCTGTGTCAGTCCCCATGACAAATTCATAGTGAAACCGCGAACACACGGCCAACGAATTCAGCACATGCGACGCTCGGTGTGCAAATCTATGAGTACGCGAAAATGAGTCAGCGGACACATTATTGTCATACTGATCCGAGAGCGTCGAATCAACAAGTCGTGCACGGGCCGTGAACCATCTCGGAATGTCGTTATCTCTATTGAATCCAAGAGTGTACCCACGATATCCGAGGAGCCCCGACATTTCAGGTGTTCAGACAAGAAACCTGTGGATGTCTCAGTTGAGCGTTGAGCCAACAGAACCGGTAGACTGGCGCCGCGCGTCAGTTGCCGTGTTCATTATTGAAAGCGTCGACTCTATCACCCACCCTCATGAAGTCAAGGTCTGGGCCCTCCGAGTGCCGCGAAGATAAAGAACATCGCTGGTTCCTATCCTCGATATGTTCCCTAATGACCAGGTTTCGAGGTATCGATATACAGGCATGCCCGTCCTTCGCCCATTTAATGAGCCAAACTTTGCGACTTTCGGGGAAGTCGTCGATTTCGTGGACCAAACACTAGAGTATACTACCTTGGTGAGGTTAACCAGAAGAACATTGTAGATGTTCGTCTTTTCTCCTTTGTTCGCTCTTGTGTCTCATGTGCATTGTATTCCTGTAGGAGCTCAAAGGATGGAAGACGTTGCTCGATTCATGACTAAGCAAGACCGAAAGTCGTCCATTGAAGCGCGCATGCTTTGAATAAGTCTGCGATTGCTTCCGTCGATGCCTCTTAGGTGGATAAGACTCTGGACCGTTCAGGAAGAAGGATCGATTGAACGCATCATGAACAATGCCAGTGTCGCAAGAAATGTGTCCAGTTCACAGAATCATCATCAGAGCAATAGTGACAAAGGCACAAGTAGAACTGCATCCCTGTTCGATTGCGTTTGCCAATACGGTGGAGAAGCTCTGGCCTAAGACGGACCCTCTGAGAAGAGGAAGCCGCACGCGGTCGTGGTGGTGGGTGCACGCTAAGCTGCTGGGCACGCGACCAGTGGACTGCTAACAAGGCCGTCAGTCACTTCGCCAGGTCCTACTGCCACAACGGTTCGTTTACACTATATATTCCGGATACAATGGACTATGTAACGCCTCGATAGCTTGAAACAAAGTGAAGGAATGATACCATACAAATCTAACGTCCGTTGTATGTAAACACGAGAAATATGAGATGACCTATGCTGTTCCGGAATTAAGTCGACTATCCAGATGAATGCGCTATGATACAAGAGATGAGGTACCAAAGCCCAAGATCCAAGTTTCCAATCCAGCGATTATCGCTAGGGTTTTACGATTCCTTAAACAGACCATTCGGGTTTTCTTGAACCGATGAAGGAGTGGTTGGGTCAAGGCCACTACATTCGCTGGTAAAGCCTGAGGGCCCCACCTCTAGATCCACTGTTGTCAGATTCGGCGTCGTTGGTAGTGGCTTGGTAAAATCATCATCGTAGGACGAACTCTCTGATTCGGATGGTGAGTTGTCATCACGAGAAATCCAGAAAACCCGGTAAATGAAGGTGACGACGACAACCAAATTACACACGAGTATGAACACTGTCACCTGGACAAACATTGATCAGTGGATATACAACAAGGGATAAGGTCAACACTACCTGGAGGAAAGCAAGAACCTCTCTTGCGCCGTGGGAACCAACTAGAGCTACGACCCCGTCTGCGATTGAAACCATACACAAGTATATACTGCCTGTAAACAGGAACAGCATCATCCTGCGTTGCCGTGGAGGGAACTTGACCCGCCAAAGAATTCGCATTGAGCACAAGACGTTGATCACATCGGCAGTAATATTGGCTGGCGAAGAAAGTAGATTAGCTCGATTTGGAAAGCCTATGTAAAAATGCTCACATATCACGTCAAAGATAGGGATAAGCGGCGGCAGCACACAAGGCGGGCCAGCGCGTCCTACCCGTATGTTCAGGTGTTGAACACACGACCATGACTGTAAACCGAACTTGGCTGCCCAGAAGAGAATGAAGCAAGCCGCTGTTGCAAGTAAAATACGACGCAGAAGAGTCGACGAGGTAATCCGGATGATTGAACACACGAGACTCATGCGGACAGACCTGTGGTAACAAAAAGCGGTGCTGAAGCGTCACAGGGAAGCATCCCACATGCGATATGCACTTACCACAGGATACTTGTGGACATGTACATTCTGATCTTTGCAACAACAGTCTCTGATCCACCTGTGACCGAGCTGTTAGTACCTGATCAACTCATTTTCAAGTCTGCTCACCACTCCCAAGCAGAGTAGGTAGAGAGAATATGGACACCGCTACGCAAAGTGCTGCGATCGCCGCCCACACGTCTTCCCACCAAAATCTTCGTATCTTCAATCGGAAGCCCAACCGAAACAGTGTGAGGATTACAGCTAGACCGTCAACAACACTGAACGCAACTAGGTATTGCCACCAAACATCAGCAAGGGCACAAAAAGATTAGCAACTGACCACTCACTTGAAATAATGTAGTAGTTGGCTGGCATAGGTGGTTCTCGAGGGGATGTTTTGTTGGTACAGCATATCATTTATATCACCTCTATAAGATTCGTCCCTGCATTTGAGTGGAATCGCTAGCGTTCCTTGATACGGTAGGGATCATATAATTCCCCTGAGGCCCCTTATTTAAACTTTATAAGAAACGGAGCAGGGGAATGGAAAAGGTGAGCGATGATTTCCTCATGGTGGCCTTTGGAAGTTCCTCAGCAAAGTTGCTCGTATGTAGTATGAAAATTTGAACTTGATCATGTTCCCCGAAGACAGTCGATATTTACGTAAGCCTAAACTCGACAAAATTTGAGTGCTTAGCCTCGCCTGGTATTTGAATTCTCGGAGAAAGTAGACGGTCACGAGATATTCATCCGAAACTCTGGCGCTAATATCAGGAACGCCGATCAGGAATGGAAAGAGCGGCGACTGACAACGGAAAGTGCCAGCGTATCCGGGGGCAATGGGTTCTGATCTCGCGCAAGCGATGTCATGAAGGCAGCCGAACGACAACACTACTATGCGCCCAAATCGCACTTTTTTTCAAGACAGGGTGCCGCTTTCAAAGCTGATGAGTCGAAATGCGGAACTCGTCCGATGCTGGTCGGCTCTCGAACGGATTGCATTTTCCTGCAACCCCATTAGTTCCTTGCTCGCATCAATGCTCTTGTCCCAAACATTGCCTACAGCACTGCTACCATCATGAATCACTCGCGAGACAAGGCTAGTGACGGGATTCGCCTAGTTGAGGTTAGGGTCTGATGCAGACAAGCGATCAAGGGCAAACACAATTATTGGATGGCATTCTGAGGCTGGCCAAGCGTAATTCATTTGTTGCCGTGCACACTGTGGTCCAGGCCAGTGTTATCATAACTCATTTGGTTTAGGATTCGGCGGTGATTTTTATGTTTCACCGGAGTCGAATTTACTGTGATTTGTACAAGTTGGTCAATATTCCATACTCATGGACCTACCAGCACACTCTTACCCACCACATGCTCTCTCGGATTGGTGCATAAACCTTCATCTTCCGAGGTACATATAACGCTTTATTGGTGGACGAGTCAGCAATGCGCGTGTGGCGATGTATTGGATTTGATAGGAAGACACGTGTATGCCAAGTAGAAACCTTCTTTGCCCTACTACGCAACCTAGCTCAGATGTTCTCCAAGCTACGTCTGAGACCAAGGAATAGTGAGTGCGAAGCTGGGAAAGGGAATGAAAAACATTGATAAGAATCCAAGAGTCAGCCAAGAGAGAAAGCCAGCCTTTACAGTCAAGTGATAGTCACCGCAAAGAAGAACCGACAGTTTGGCAAGGTAAGAGCGAGGTAGGACAAATGATGCTGACAAAGATCCAAGGGTCGAAAGACGACATACCAACCCCTGGCAGTACAGCTCAGCCCACTGCGATCGAAATTGATAGTCGACATAACATCCATTCGGTTGCATTCATTCTGGATGACAAGTACGTCGTAAGTGGTGGGGAGGAAGGTAAGATTCGACGTTGGAGAGTGGAGGATGGAAAGGAAGTGGGAACACCGATGAATGCAGGAAGTGTTGTTCGCACCGTGACAGCGTCGCAGGACGGAAAGTGGGTCGTGGCTGGGACAGACAGCGGTCAAGTGATGGTGTGGAATGCGGAGAGTCGTAGGAAGACGGCCGAGTTCAAAGCACACAGGCTTGCAGTGCAAGCTGTCGACATTTCACCAGATGGGACGAAAATCGCGACGGGGTCAGATGATACGACTGTTTGCATGTGGTCGCGCTCGACTGGCCAGCAGCTACTTGGCCCTTTGACTTATGGATTCATCGACAGCGTGGTCGCGGTCAAGTTTTCGCCCGACGGACGCCTCGTCGCCGCAGCGGTGTTGTGTCAGAATTCTGTTCGCGTCTGGGACACCCAAGGCGACGGCCATCTCATCGTGGACTATCCAATCACAATCAGTTGGGTGCAGAACGCATCCATCGCTTGGACTCATGATAGCAAACAGCTCTTCGTATTGTCTGACGACGACTATGTCAACTGCCTGGATGTGTTTGTCGGTAAGACGCTCCACAAATGGCTCATTCATTGTATCGGTCGTCCCTGGTCGATCGCACTGGCAACCAATGGCTCCTTCCTCGCGGTCTCCCATTCATCATCGGTCTCGTTCTGGGACACAAGGACTCACAAGCAAATAGGATCCCTGATACCGCATACCTTTATCCGGGAAACCATGTCCATGGTTATTTCACCAAACTTCAACGTTGGGGTCCGTGGTGACAAAAGGATCATTGTCTTGGCGCGCCTCCAAGCTCCAAGACACCCTTCCATCGCTCTACTTTGATCAGAATGACGCCCTCTCCTCTCCACACTTCGATAATGTGCGTTTATTTTAAGATGCATGAAGTGACTTGTTCATCGGGAAAACTACAACAGACGCTCCTTGAGCAGGAAATCCAACATGCGAAAGTTGAAAAAGCAGATCTGGAAATCACTATCCAGTCCCTTCGTGAACGAGATGTGCATTCGAGTGTGTGCAACTTCTGAAGACATTCGTTTCAGCCTCTGACATATATTTCATAGTCGAAAGGATAGATGGTTTAGAGAAAACTATCTTGCAACTCCGCAGCGAGTTCATTGCCTCGCAAAACCAAATAGAATCAGTAAAATGTGATCTGAGAGAGGCAATGTTTGCACATGAAATTGATACGGGTAAGTTCAATGTCATCGACCCATGCCTGCTTTTGTAATTCACCTCAATTACGAAGGAAAATTGGCAGATAAGGAAAATACCATCTTAGAACTCCGTGGTCAGCTTGCAGATTCACAAATTGCAACCAAACGGGCGAAAGATAGCCTGAATGACACTGTGGAGTCATTGCGCGCACATCTTCATTCACAAGAAACGAGTTCGTGTTTGTTCATCCTTGCTCTGATTTACCCATAACTATTTTTTTTGGTATTCACGTCCACCACTAATACCAAACACAAAGCTGGCAGCCTCATACAGATGCTTCATGCTCACGAACAGAGACATCGCTGCGAGTCCCTCTATGATGAGGGCCGCATAGTGGAAGCTGCAAGGTTGCTTCTTGAAACAGCAAGTAGCATAGGCCAGGTTGCGAGAATGGACACAGTTATCAAGCGCTGGCTCTTAGGTGTGTCAGATCTCAACTGAGATATCATAATTTACACTCTACCAGAGTTTACGAGTTAATGTATCGTGAGGCTAGAAACGATCGGAGACCATGCATCGGCCATTGAGAATCATGACGAAGCTCTGGCAGCTTACTCTGCTGCATTGTCCCTTGGTCCGTCCACGGCAAATGTTCTGCTAACGAAATGGGCAAAGAAAATGTTACTTGGTCATTCAGCAAATGAAATACTGGGTGTTGCAACCATGGTATGTTGTATGCGTTGGTTTCCCTCTAGCCACGGACTGATTTTCGGTTTAGTTTAAATGCGAAAAATTTGAAGTATATCAAGCAATTTGCGAGGCTCTGGAAGGGGTTGGACAGGTTAAAGCTGCAATCGAGTATTTCCGACAAATGCAACGCGAGGTGATTGTGAATGAAAGTCAAAACGACGACAGAGCACAGTGGGAACTCCGTAAGTCGTCACGAGTGCATCATAGCCAGAGCCATCTGAGGGCACATAGGGTTTCTGCGACGATGCGCAGAGAAACTAAGGAACCTAGGTGAAATCGCAATGGAGACGCAAAACTACAACGAAGTTATTGAACACTTTTCGGTCTTATTGTCACTTGACCCGGAGGATCGATTGGAGATCTTGGTCAAGCGGAGCAAAGCACGAGCTTTAATGAAGATGTGGCAGGTAGCATTGAGTGACGCCGATGAGGTAATGTCGTCCTTCGAGGCCATCGGGTGGAGTTGATAGTGATTGTGCAGGCTATCAAGCTAGATCCCTCATCCCACCAAGGGTATCACACCAAGTACCAGGCATTACATGGAATGAAACGATACGCTCAAGCCGTTTCAGCATTTGACACAATGCTGTCAAGACTGGAAGAGCCCACTGATGAATGTGTTCGTGGTGCGCAATTCTTTTTGAATCACTCATACTACTAGATTCTGATTCTGATGGCCCTGAACGGCAGAACTTCGTCATCAATACTTTGATGCCAGACATACAATCCGGCGCATTGTAGAACAGATCATCCGCTCGATGCCGCGCGTACTTATCGACACCACAACTGGCCGCCTCTGTAGCAAGAGACAGCAAGCAGAGGCATTCGAAGCGCTCCCGATTTATGTGGAACTTGTCGCTTCAATGACAACAGGACCCGACTACGCACGTATTTGGAGAGAGGACAAGGAATTCTATCGATATGTGATGTTCTCACATAGATGGCAAGAAGACGAACCACTCCTGCAGAAAGTCGAACGTATCACCGTCTACAAGCTGGAAGTATCGCCAGCAAACACCAAGCTACAGTCCTTTTGTTCCTTAGTAGATGCCCTCGGGTTTCGGTGGGCATGGAGCGATACTTGTTGTATCGATAAAGACAACAACGTAATATTGCAAGAGTCATTGGTTGCCGTGTTCTCATGGTATCGTGGCTCATCCCTCACAATTGTCCATCTAATCGGTGTCTGGTCGGAGTCGCAAGAGCCTGGTAGCCTCCGCGGGAGCATCTGGAATATGCGCGTATGGACATACCAAGAATATGTGGCTGCAAATATTGTGCAATTCTTCACAGAAGACTGGAAGCCATACCTTGGCCTGACGTTGTTTAACCACAAGGAGTCCCCGGAAGTAATTTCGGAGATGGAGGTGCCAGGTGTTCCAGAACGAGAATTGTCTGTACTTCAACCAGGCCTCAACAGGGTGCGTGAGAAACTCTGCTTGGCTTCGATGCGCCAAACGACCCTTGTCGAAGACATTGCATATTCCTTGCTGGGTATATTCAATGTTTCTATCTCTGTCATATATGGTGAGGGCAACCGTGCGGTCGGTCGTCTCCTGGAACACATCCTGACCGGGTCGGGGGATACCACCATCCTCGCTTGGACTGGCTCAGCAGGTACCTATAATAGCTGCTTGCCAGCAGATCTCACTGTTTACAAGGAAGTGGGACCACCTCACATCCCACCACTGCTGGAAACGGCCGCGTTGGATACAATAGTGACCGAATTACGCTCATCCCTACCCGATCTCACCCCCGCCATGGCTCTATATGATCAGCTCCACAAGCTTCCTTCACCTTCCATGGCTGCCAGTCGACTATGCCTTCCCGGCATTGTCTTCCGCCTCACGGAACTCGTTCTCGTGTCAGGTCCGGATCCGGAGACGCACCTTCATGTATATCGTGCAACGACGTCCACGTTCGGGGAGATAGAGGTCAAGACAGCGGACGATGTAACTGGCATGAACGTTCTCTACCTCGTTCATCCGTGGATCCGCCCGCTGCTTGACCAAGAATTTTCAGGTGGGGAGACGGCATGCGACCGTGTAACACGAGCGCTCCGATTGGTTGCTCGTCTGAGGCAGCCGTTCGGGGCGTTGTTGTTCCAGCCCCTGTCGCGTGTCGAGTACCGGCGGATCGCAGCGGATAGCTTGATTATGGTGCAAGTCGGTGAGGATGTTCCGTTGACCGACTTGATAGACAGTATTCGGGCGATCGAAGTGCTTTAGTCAGATGGAAGCGCCGCTATGTCACTTTTGTTTCATCTAGGGACTTATTCACATATGATGTTGATTTCTTGCCAAACCCGACTCTGAGCACTCGTTCGCAGATTGTCGTCGGTGAGATTCCCGGACAGTGTCGTGCCCCTGGCCTAGCCTACGGGTATATTAGCACCAGAGTACTGCAGAAGAGACCCAAGAGCGTCGCTAAGGCAGGCAAGAGCTGGTTGCCTGTCCAACTTGTTGACGAGACATCAGCATGACGGATACTGGTCAGGATCAGTCAGGACCAGTCAGGACCTCGGCAACAGCTCGGCAACGGCCAACCATCTCGCTGATTGACATCGCCTGAAGCCCCTTGCAACACTACGCGGAAAATACACATATGGACAACTAGTTATATTGGGTATATGCTAACTATCCGAGATCTAGTAGGTGGGCATGATAAGTCAATTCACATCTATCTCTCCAACAGTGCCATCCACGAATGACCAATCATTGTAACCAAGCGGCGTCAGGTAGATAGAATTTTGACCGATCTTGGCGCGTCAGAGGCAAATTCTTCTGTAGACGCAATGGAAGATCAGACTAGTAGTCAAGTCAGTGCATAAGCACAGAGCAAGAGACCAAAAAACGCTCACATTGGATATATACAACCGTCCAAAGGCAATGAGTCCTTCCTTGTCCTCTGCAGTGCGCAACGCTGTCGCCCGGGTATAACCACCGGCAGATATGAATGCTCTCTCGTGGCCACCTTCACCACTGTTCCATATCTCATCTGTCCGTGCGCACGTTGGACGTGATTTGGAGGAACTGGTCAATGAGGTAACCATTTGCGCCATGTATCTCTACGCCATCAAATCCGGCACCATGCACGGCGTTGCGTACTGCGATTGCGTGTGCAGAGATGTACTGTTCAATTTCAGCCTCGGTCAACGCCCGAGGTGTGCTTGGCTTCCCGGTCAATGCAATGGCCGATGCAGAGACGTAGGGTGAAGGCGGATCTTGTTTCTCAAGGACACTCGGATCGGCAGCACGGCCCAGTGCCCAAAGTTGGAGAAAGATGTACGATCCTTTAGCGTGGACGGCGTCTGTGATCTACACGCGTCGTCAGACGAGCTTCGAATGGGTAAGCAAAAATGTGAGTACTTTTTTCTAGCCTTGGATCTGGGCGTCGGTGTAGATGCCTAGGGCGTGTTCATATCCGCCCGCGTCATGAGAGATGAAGGTCGCTTCTGTGACGAGCAAGCTTCCTGGGGTGGAAGCACGCTGAGCATAATAGGATGCTTGTTGAGGTCCAGGTACGTGGAAAGCGTATGCTCGGTAACGGGTCAAGGGGGCGAGCACGACGCGGTGCTGGGGGGCGAGAGGCCCGACCTTGATAGGCCTGAAGAGTGAGGCACTAGCCTGTGGCATAACGCCCATTGTGCAGTGGCAAGTAGTAGTTGGAAATCAGAGCAAGGTAGCGTTTCATGCCAGACTTTGGCGTATGCTGGCACATTTTATAGTCTGTAGAATATCTAGGTGGTCAGCAAGAGAACAAGATTGAACGCGACGTCTTCGGCTCCAGCCAAGGAGTTGGTCACCGATTGGGTCACCAATTAGCACGCATTACATCAAACTTTCCCACACCCCGTCCACACCTATCAATGGCTCCTTTCTTGCGGCCAAGTAAGGTCGCATGGAGGTCGAAAGAAGACAAGAGCTATGAGGTTGACACAGTTACCGACCGCGAATGAAGCTTTCCTCATTGTGTTCCACGCGGTCGTATTCTACGGTCTGCAGTCGGTCTGACACACTGTCCTCCAAGGATAACCAAGGTGTTAATAACCAGGTTATGATCAAAGGCTGTCATTCCTTGTCCCAGCCAAACGTCCACAGCGCGTCCTTTTGATCCTCCGCCGCGAGTGGCGATGGCTCCATCTTGACTGTCTGCTTAGAGACACAAGCTGGTGCCACGCCATATTGCATCGATTCAGACACAGATCTAAGTGGCGAAGTCGTTCGTTTCTTTGTTCGAGTCCCTCGGATAACAGCATCAGGGTTTTAGGATATGTGAATGATTACCGGGAGGGACCAAGACCTTGTAGTACAAAGATGTAGCACAGTCCGATGACAGAGCACGTTCGCGTTCCATTGATCAAGACCACAAACAGAAGGACGTGCGCAGCTTTTAGCAGGACCTCCAGAGTTATGACAGAACGAGAGAAACGATCAAAGCACGTCCAATATCCGTACATTATGCACCAGTTTGTCCAAAACTTCAGGCGTGGTTTCCTTGATTTGGACTGTGATTAAACTATTTGCAGCGACACGCCTGTATTCCTCCACATTCCAACGGGTGGGGGTGAGTAAGAGCGCACCAAACGGTTGGCGAAGTCGAGAAATAAATTGCAGAACATGGATCTGTTTTTCTGCAGGTGATACGGTCGAGGGAGGTAAGAGTGATGCAGTGTCCGGGGCGGAACGCCCGCCAAACGGTAGCCCAATGCGAGACATGAGCCGTCCCGCTCGTGATGTGCGACGTGTCAATGTGACATCAGAAGAGTTGAGGAGCCAAGGAGATTCGCTCAGCACAGATGACCTGTCATCTATATTCTCGTCAATCGACGCTCCCGCTACGTTTCCAACAGGGTGACGGTCAAGGAGAAAGTCGATCCAAGGGTGAACAAGGCAGAGAGAACCTAGCTGGGAGAGATCTTCTTGAGCTTGGATCTCCACGATGCCGAGTCCGTTCGTCTGTGCGCGGAAAATGCGTTCTGACCCACTCCGAGTGACTGACACATGTCCAAGTTTGAAGGTGAGACACGGCAGTTTCAATCGACGTCCCGAAAACGATGGCACGGGAAGTTCATTCAGCTGGTCATACAGCCTCCTAAGTGAGGTGAGGCTGAGCGAACGGAACCCCGCAGTAGTGGTCCTTATTTCAGCGTCGGAGATGGCTGGCGGTATGTGGGAGGTTGGAGGGTGGCGAAATACAATGATACTGGACGGGAGACAGCTATTGAAGGTGTTGGATCTCCCTGTCCACGCAAGGATGCTCGTGTCTCCCGAACTTGTGAGCAGCTGCGCTAAGAGTCTACCGAGCGCTTTGTCTCCTTCGCCATATGTAATTGGCAGGGACAGCGAAAATATCCCCAGTAATGAGTAGGCCGCATCCTCGATCCGTGTTGACCGACGCGTCGAGGCAAGCCGAAGCTTTTCTCGTATGTCGTCTAGGCCAGGACGGAGTGCCATCAAGGCTTGCGCTGATATACCTGTTGCGTCCTCCATCTCCGAGATGATCTCTGGCGCCTCCTTGTGGTTGTAGATCTTGAGGCCCAGGTATGGCGTCCAATCCTCAGTGTAGATTCGGACCACCTTGGACGCATGGTACTCCTGTAGTGTCCACGCTCGCATGTTCCATATGTTCCTCGTCAGAGCACCCTGCTTTGCTAGGCGGTCCACCCCACGCAGAAAGATGAGCGTCATTGCAGAGCGTTCATACCATTTGAACATGCTGACCAATGCTTCTTGGAGCACAAAATGGTCCCCTTTATTGATACAGCATGTATCGCTCCACGCCCAATTAAATCCTGCCTCGCGAACAATTTTGCAAAACATTTGAAGCTTCTCGTGTGCAGGAGATGCCTCAAGATCATACACCACGACTTTGATGACCTTCTCAAACAGAGGTTCATTGTCCTCCCACTTGTGCGAGAATGTAGCATAACAAAAGTATTTCCCGACTTCCTGCTCGATACGAGGATGGTCGACGTGCGTGGTCATGGACGAGATGAGCTCAGCGAAGATTGGTGTCATTTCAAAAGTAGAGGCCTGCTCCGATTTGTCACAGAGGCGACCATGAATGGTATCAATGAGCACTGGTGGAGAGTCACGAATCGTGTCCTCGATAGTCGTGCGGATTGTTGCTCTCTTCTCTTCTAGCTGGATATAGTGGCAGGATTGTTCTATGAGAGGGTATCAACAAAAATATCTGTGCGATATCATCAGTCTCACCACGAATCACTGCATCAGATGATTGTGACATCTTCGACAGCATCGTTTCGAACGCCGATACTGCATCTTCATAGTCCCCTTTAGAATGCAGAGCAGCATGTCTCCTTTCGTAACCCAACGGAGAATCAGGATCAGCCCTGATCACCTGAGGAATCACCGTTACCATGGGTAAAAAGGGGGTCAAAGCAAGTTACTTCATTCGCGTCCGTTAAGGCATCGTCCCACTCGCCCTCGCTCAACCATGCCATGCTTCGCTTAACCAAGAGGGCTTGCTTGGTAACAGGCTCTAGAGACAACGCACTCGAGTACTGCAAGATAGCTTCTTTGTAATTGTGATTATCCATGGCGACATCCCCGAGGTATTCTAGCTTTCCAATACATCTAGATTTAAAGCCTGACAGAAGGTAGTCGTGTAGATGTCTCCCATATTTTAAAGATGACGACTCACCCTGAATCCAATTTGCTCGCTCGCCATTCACTTCCTGTTCCAGTTCGCTACGCATGTGGTGGAAACACGAGACTGCGTCCGCTACATGGTTGGTCATTTCGAGACGCTTACATATGACTTGATAGATTTTGAATCTCGGGAGTGCAAACTACAGGCCAAATTCACGTCAGGTACGCGAGCGCTCCCAAGCAAAATGAAGCCCACGTCAGTCGCGATAGTCAAGGCACCTTTCCACGATACAGTTGTTAGTGTTGATCTTGCCCACATCTCCAATAGCGGCACCATAGGATGTAACACGTTGCTGTGGCCAGTAGTCACGATGCTCGCGTCGTTATTGTTGTCCGGCATGGAAAGGCATCGTTGCACAAAGTCTGCATGAAATTCCTGACGTGATGGAGAACAGACAAAACGATAGCTCACCAGAAACCCAGGACTTGATAGTCGCGTTGGCCTCCCGATCCACCATGCGCAATGCAGACTCGCCAGCCTCCCTGGAGTGACCAGCTGAAAGGAGGGCCTCGCACGATCGCTGTTGAATCGTCATTGCAAGGTCATCAATTTTCCATCCTGAAATCTGAAAAATCAGGGTCAGTTTCAATATGTTGTGGAGTAATAGGGCATGTACCAATGCGATTATCAGCGGTAGTCGTTCCTTGCGTTTACCGAGTTTAACTCGCGCGTTCTGAAATGACCGAATCGCGCGATTGTAGTCGCCCTTCTCCATGAATAGGTTCCCATGGATAAGGTGCATACATGTCTACTGCGAACATTAGTATGCTACGAAATGATAGCGCATCATACACATGCCTGGACTACGTAGAACACTGGTTCCAAGGGTTTAACAGCAATGAGGTTGTCTATACGCGATATTGCATCGTCGTGCTCTCCGGCCATGAAGAGGACAACAGCCTAAGGTGGGAAAAAAGCTAAACGAAGCTCGGGGGGCGTCGCACGGAAACACACCTTGATGATGAGAATAACAGGGTGATCTGAATGGAAAAGTAGAGATGCAATGTCGCACACTCGATATGCCGCGTTTCTGTCCCCCTTGCCAACGAGAGCCACATATTTCGCAATATAGCCGATGACAGACGACTCAGCTTTGATAGACTTGGTTCAAAATGATGTCAGTGCCTATATATGTGAGAGTAGGTAAAACCCACCTCTTCTGCATCGATAAGTGCTGCGTCCCACTCTTCCAAGCGCGCCCGGACAAGGGCCCGACTGGCGAGAACATGGTGTGCTGTATCCTTGGATGTCGGGATTGATGCAGTGAGTAACGTTTCCGCACGGGAGAGTTGAGCGTGTTTCCACGCTTCGAGCGCAACGTTGTCGATTTGAATTTCGGGTCCCTGGGATATGAGTATAGATTAGGAAGGGCAATTAGTTCGTGTGTGGAGATGGTTGAAAGAAGAAATGACATACTTCCATAAGAAGAGACTTGATGATAATTTCATTTCCCTGCGAGACGGTTGCAAGCTGGTCGTCTGGGGAAAATGCGATTAAACGTGTTCCACTGGGGATGTCGATGAGGTCAACTTGGGTGTGCGTCAAGGTGTCCCAGAAGGTGATGTTGTCCTTCGTAGAGTAAGCTATGAATTTCCCATGCTGCAGCAGGGCAATAGAAGAGGAGTAGCCGCCGCTAGGAACGGACCACTCGGAGATGGTTGACCCGGTAGATGCATCAATTTTCTTGATCTTGCTGTCTTCGGTTTTGACGACGAGACATCTGTTGTTGAACCAGAACAGACCACAGTACGGGTCCACTCCCACTTCCATATCGACTAGTAACTGCCCGGTTTCGCTGTCCCAGACCCGGACAGACTCCCTAGTAAGCGTCGCGATTCGGTCGCCTTGTGGAGAGTATTTGGCCGCTCCAACCCACTCGCCATGGTCGAGCGTCTGCACTTCCATTTTGCTTTCTACAATGTCCCAAATGGTGGCAGTGAAAGTTTCATCGTCTGCGGAGACAAGTCGAGTCGAGTCTGGCGAGAAATCGACGTCCTGAATAATCGCCAGTCCGTGCGGGAAGTTGTCCGCAAAGAGTACTGGCTCGTAGGTGGTCCCATCCCAAACCCAAATATCTCCCCGACTCGATCCTGCTGCGAGAAATCTGCCATCCCTGGAGACAGCAACACAATGGATGTGTTTCGCTTCTTTCATCGACGCTATTTGTTCGCCGTCGTTTACTCGCCACACTTGAACGCCCGCATCCCCACCACCAACGAGATGCTCGCCGTTTGCTGTAAACGCCAATGCATTTACCAAGTCACCAGGGTCAATTGCAATGGTTTGGGGAAATTCTTGTTTGACATCAGTACCAATCCAACTTCATCTCTCAGCACGCACCCATGGTCGATCAGGTAGACGTTGGCGACGATCAAGAGGGTAAACGAAGAAGCTGTAGTACGTGCGCATAAGCCTGAAATAAATCTTACCTGTGTTTTCGGCGCTGATTTCATTTCAGGTCTTATCACAATAGCAGATATCTCCGACCCAGAGCGACTCCAAGTCGCCACTGCCCTGCTGTTAAATTGGTTCCCGAGAAATGCCAGCCTTGATGTATAGGGAGTGATGCCATTGAACGGTGTAGCAGTGCAGGTGGCAGCTGGAGTAAGCGGAGAGGCGGAGACAGCCAAGAGAGAGACTGGCAGCGACCCATGCCATTCCATAGAGACAGGGCACCGCACCCGGTGTTGTTCCCAGGTAGAGCCTCTCAAGCGGCAACTGCCACTCGACTTGTTGACAAGAACTATCGATCTTGCTGAAAGCCCCCTGCAACACTACCAGCGATATTATACAGACAGTGCAAATATTAGTTATCTCGCTACGGTACTGGGAATATGCTAACTATTCGATATCTAGCAAGTGAGGGTAATACATCAATTCTTTATGTCCATATCTCTAACAGTGTCATCCACGAATGGCCAATCATTGTATCCGAATGGTGTCAGGTTTCCAGGTAGATAGAATTTTGACCGATCTGGGCGCGTCAGAGGTAAATTCTTCTGAAGCCGCAATGGAAGATCAGGCTAGTAGTCAAGTCAGTGCATTAGCACCGAGCGAGAGACCAAAAAACACTCACGTTTGATATATACAACCGTCCGAAGGCAATGAGCCCTCCCTTGTCTTCTGCAGTGTGCAACGCTGTCTCGCGGGTATAACCACCGGCAGATATGAATGCTCTCTCGTGGCCACCTTCACCACCGTTCCATATCTCTCGCAAAAAGTCATTACTCTCTTTTCGATCTGAAGCTGCAGTTGAATCCCCGTTAACGCGGGATTCGACGACGTGCAGATATGCTAGCTTCGGATGCTTGTCTCGAAGCGCTGAAGCAAGGTATCCAAACGTCGGTCGTGGGTCTGGCATCCCCATATCTACAGATCCATCCATCATGAATGGGATGCGCCATGCGAATTTAACCGATAGACCTTACCTTGGAAGGGACTCCAGGGGCTGACACGAATACCGACCCGTTCTGGACCGACGGCCGCTACGACAGCGTCGACAATCTCCCTCGCGAATCGCGTCCGGCCCTCTTCGTCTCCACCCCATCTGTCCGTGCGCGTGTTGGACGTTGTCTGGAGGAACTGATCAATGAGGTAACCATTTGCGCCGTGTATTTCTACGCCATCGAATCCGGCACCATGCACGGCATTGCGTGCTGCGATTGCGTGTGCAGAGATGTACTGTTCAATCTCGGCCTCGGTTAACGCCCGAGGTGTGCTTGGCTTCCCAGTCAATGCGATGGCCGATGGAGAGACGTAGGGTGAAGGTGGATCTTGTTTCTCGAGGACACTCGGATCGGCAGCACGGCCCAGTGCCCAAATCTGGAGGAAGATGTACGATCCTTTGGCGTGGACCGCATCCGTGATCTACACGCGTCGTCAGATGAGCTGCGAATGGGTAAACGAGAGGTGGGTACCTTTTTCCAGCCTTGGATCTGAGCGTCAGTGTAGATGCCTGGGGCGTGTTCATATCCGCCCGCGTCATGAGAGATGAAGGTCGCTTCTGTGATGAGCAAGCTTCCTGGGGTGGAAGCGCGCTGAGCGTAATAGGATGCTTGTTGAGGTCCAGGTACATGGGAAGCGTATGCTCGCAAACGGGTCAAGGGAGCGAGCACGACGCGGTGCTGGAGGGCGAGAGGCCCGACCTTGATAGGCCTGAAGAGTGGGGCACTAGTCTGTGGTGTTACGCCCATTGTGCAGTGGTAAGTAGTAGTGAGGAATCAGGGAAAGGTTGTGTTTTCTGCTGGACCTTGGCGCATGCTGGCCCATTTTATAGTCTGTAGAATATCTGTGTGGTCAGCAGGAGAACAAGTTTGAACCGCTGCAGTAAGTCAGTGATTTGTAAAGTGCATGCTCCCGCTGAGGCTTGGTCAGCGATTGGTCATCTTCAGCAATCGTCGCGTAACATCATTCGTAAGACAGTGAGCACGATTCAACCGTTTTCTGATCCCGCACCTCATTTGGTCTCAAAATTTGACAGGAGATCCTTCGAGGATAACATTGGAATTTCTCACTCTAACTCCAGAAGGGACCGAATAGCAACTACCCCGTTGGTACCCTACTGAAATCTAATCAGGTTAACGGTTTTTCTTTTACTTGGTTTCGTGGCACTTAGGACGCTTGAAACAACGAAAGGAGTTCAATACAGTTGTCTTGGTCCTGTTATCCACTGAATGAAGTTACACAACATCACTTGTAGGTCCACGGCATGCGCCGAAGCGGTGAGCCAACATGACCGCTTGCGGTTATCCGTTCTTGGTTCCGTTCAAGCTTGACGTAGAATACCTGTCCGTCGTCGTCGTCGCTGTGGTAATGAGCTACTATGGACGCCGTTCTGAAGTTCCATCCTACGAGAAGAGGTTGAGCAGGGCCTCCAAAGATATCGTTAATGAGATTCAAGCTCTGTCAGAGGCTGCGAGATTTCACAATGTAAGGAAATTCCCCAGTCCTTGAGTAAGCTAACGTTGCATTACAGGTTGCCCATTCCATGCTCAGATTCCGAATATACGGAAGGAACAAGTACGGGCGACCTCTCAATGAGGACGAAGAAGACGCCATAATCAGATGGATTGTCCAGACTGCTCGCATTTCAGTATTTCCGTTGCGTCCTCGTCACTTACGTGACCGCGTGTTTTTTGCCCCCAAAAAGCTTCCTTCAAGGAGCCGGCATCGGCGATTCCTTCACAAAATAACCTTGGAGGGCAAGAAAGCATTCTAGCAACTGCTTTCGATTTGGGGCGCAAATCGAGATACCCCAGCACCTGCACGAGAACACAATGGAGCCCAACCCCTTTTCAATACCCCTCGCCGTGGAAGTGCTGACGTGCTCTGAACACAATCCTTTCCATAACGCGATGCACCATACTGCACACGCTACACATGTCACATAACGCTCCTTTCAGGACTTATCTCCACGACACCTTACTGGAGCATCAATTACCATGGAAATGGCGTTTATATCTCGGCGCAAATGCCCTTTAATCATTGATGTCGCACGTACATTTCAAAATTACCGCATAAGCAATGGTGGTGCATAGCAAAGTCACTGCTCTAACCCCGCCAGTGATCGTTGTGGTGAATGCGCGTCAATGGTTAGTCGGTATGCGATAATCGCCATTGGTTGGACTTCCATCAATCCATTACACCCCGATCGTTCCACACGACCGCTCAAGCTGTGAACACCCTTGCAACACTGTTCACGAGCCAACGTTTCAATTCCATCTAATCAATATCCTTTCAACGACTTTCCATCACGTCTGCCTCTACCTGGGGTAACTCAAATGCCACCAAGCATGTCCTCTTGATTCATGGCCTCACAGGCTTGTCACAATCTTGGCATTCGGTAGCGTTTGCATCTCAAGGCACTGAATTTCACATTGGATTGAGTACAAACATTGATCTATCACATCTTTGGCGCAGATTGTTATGTTATCACACCTGATTTGCTCAGCCACGGGAATGCCACACGTGGCTCAGTTTATGCTGTCCTTGCGATGGCAGAAGAGTTCCAACCATTCTCCACGGTCAACAAAGGCAACGATCATCTGTATGGCATCATTGTTGGACACGCCCCTGGAGGCGGTGTAGCCTGTGCCCTATTTCCCTTGCTGAAGTCCATCCGATCAGTCCGTGTCGTTCTCGTCGATCCTCTCGGAGCCCTGAGACGATTGCCTCATAAAAGTATTTTTTGCTTTCCTTCCACGGGAGCCTGAAAACACTGGGAGAACCCTCCCTACAAGGGAAGATTCTATCTTTGTATGGTTGAGCGCGCGTCTGTGTGATGTCAGCACAGTAGAGTCAATTCTTGATGCAAGTTCTTTGTCCTTTTGACTGGTTTGTGGTCATGAACTTATAAGGTCTGTTCAGCAGAACGTCCCATGGCATCTAGACGCCTTTAGACAAGTCAAAGGTTTACCTATAGAAAAGTCTGACACCATCTGGATATAGCGATCGTCATCGATTGGCCATTTACAGACGCCTCTATGACTGATACAAAGATAGAAGAAAAACTCTGATATATATATAGATTTACTACGAAAGACCGGGGAATGCGCCTATATACAATAGTAATTACTTGTCGCTTGACGGAATTACATATTACGAACGAAGAAATAGGCTAGAGAAGAAGAATGACAATTGTTCAGAGTTTCCAATAAATCGCATATAACTTGTCCCGATACATGTATTCTCTCAACCTTTCCTGTTTTCTTATTGATCTACTGCCCATATGGGAAGAGCTGTGGACAAGGGGAGTCTTGAACTGTCCCGTAAAACGTGACCAAGTTTGCCTTGATTGCAGCTTCAAGCTCGCTAGGCGGGTTGGGGTACAGTCGAGCTGTCAAGTTTACCTGTTGTTGGTATGCGGAACATCTCTTGAATGCGAGAGAAATCAATACGAGCAACGACGAACACGAAATCGACGTACGGTCCCATAGACTTCTGGGGTCACTACATAGTTTCCGATGCCCTCGTTGTGGCCAGGAAGCACCCCAACCATGTCAGATATCTCGTTAAATATGACGTCCACTTGGTCAAAAGTATACGGAGCTTGGCGACGATAGAACCCCTCAGGAAACCTGTGGAAGTCGAAGAAACTTTTCGCATCCTCCAAAATGCCATTTAGTGTCGTGTTCGCCGTCTGGTTGCTAACAAAGAGCGCAACCGGAAGCGTTGCTTCGGTAAAGGCAGTTGTAAACCGTGTGTAATCGAATGTGAATGACGGGTTGCGAGACATCGAGTCGTTGATGCGCAGCGACTTGTGCAATGCGAGAGTGTCGACCGTGATCATGCCATCTCCAACGAGGTTTGCAGCATAAATAAGCTGTAATAGGAACATTGAGGGGGCATGTATACGAGAAATGTGACCTGCACCTGCCTGATCGAACAAGGTCTTGTTGAAATTGATGTTGTCTCCTAAAAAGTAATCGCTACGAGTAATACTAGCATCACCTGCAGAAACAGGGATCAGTACATATGTTATACCCCTGAATAGTCTTACCTTCAAAGTTTCCATGGGTGCTAATGCCTGAAGTGAATTCGCCGTGTTTGGTAGTATTTGCACCGATGCTCATCAGGTTCGTTAAATGGTTCCCGTCGACAACAAATGCCTATTTCATTTGTTAGTGAGGCAAACAGGTAGACGGAACACTCTCTGACATACAGTATAGGTGACGAACGAAGCCAAATCATAACCCATATTGAAGCCTGTATATTTGGTCAAATTTATAACGAGGACTCCCATTATATGATGTACCTGCCTTCTTGGGCAGCAGTAATAATTTCAGCGGGAGTAGCTACACCGGTGCGGTGGATGTACTTTGCGAATGAAACAGATCATTAGATCAATCATATCAATGATGGAGGTCTCAGAATCACTTACGCCATGAGATGCCAGGGTATTCAGACCTGGGCAGGGACCTCGGATATCACCTGGTCGTGTGGGTAAGAACGGGTGGTCCGCGTCATTGACCAGTTTTGCGGAGGTGTCGTTGATGGGTGGTGGAAGTGGTTGTGCACCGGGAGTGCTACTAAAGGTGCGTGCAACAGCCCGGATCTCTCTCGCAGACAATCCCGCAAGCGAACGGTATTCGGGGAAGTTTGCGAGATTTGGAAATCCCAATGCAACTGGGACAAGCGTGAATAGTATCGCAAGATAGTGTAAATGCATCACCAAGGAATGAAGCACGTCAAGTTTACTGGAGAGGACATCTTACCAGAGTACAGTTTTATACCGTGCCAATCCCAGCCTCTAGAGCCACAGCTCCTGATACAGTGGTATTGGGTTTCATACCAACGGGTTCAAGCACAGGTGCCTTTCCGTCCAACTCTGCGAATGAGAGGCTGCGCAAACACTATGATGGCATAATTAAATAGCTTGTTTAGACTTAGTGCCAGAGCGCCACGTGAAGCTGGCAGGAACCATGTTTACTGTGAAGAATGGACTTGAGCCAAGTTTTGTCCTCGTACAGCCACAATTACGGCCAGGAGTGACCTTGATATAGAAGGTACCTGCCCGCATACTCGGCGTCAAGGTCGACAGGAGTACTCTCCTTGCCGAGATCGCTGATACGATCATTGCGGCATCAATGGCGAATCAATGTTCAAGGACAAGATGGATGTGGGTCGCACCTAGGAAGGCTTTTCAGCCACTGAAACTTGACAGAACGGAATGCGAGAGAAACAAATGCAGACCGTCCATTTCATCTCGGCGATGCAGTACAAGAGAAGGGACGGGCTGTGGTTACGATGTAGGGCTGGTGTCACCGGTCGGGTTGGTACCTGGCAACACCTCCCAAAACCCAGCGGCGAAAGATGGCAAGGGGACCATCTATGTGTGAGCAGTCAGCGGGGGTAATTTGTCGTCAATATGCGGGTAACTTCTCGAAGACGGTACCATAGCGCCGTCGGAGGCGACAGACTCATGCCTGGTGGAAAATAATATCAGTGCTCCGATGGTGTGCGACACGGAGAGCCAGGACCACTGCAACATAGCGACAGGTTGAGAAAATTCTAGTCCGGGATGATGACGTGGCGGTGGGCAAGGTATTGCTGCTGCAGCAAAATCTGGGGTTGAGCGATGGGTGCATCAGTACGTCAGCGTCGCTGGAGTACGGGCACCATGATGCGATAGCGGTACGTCGAGGAACTCAGATATGCGTCGCCGAACTTGCACCGGGTCGACCGGCAGCAAGTCGATACCAAATGGTGCCAACCAATTGGTGGAGCTGGTTGAACTGTTGTGGTCATGGATTCAGTTGTTCCGAAGAACGTGAATGTGCGAGGTGGAATCTGCCGGTGATTTGTAGAGTTCGTGGATTGTGTTGCTGGTTGGATTGGTAGTTACAATGTCAGCCCCCCAATCCGAGCGGCGTAGGGTAGTACTATGAATGGACTGATCTCCAACATGCCCGTAACCCTCGTGTAGTAAGCTGCAGCAACAGATCCTTGGTCTTGCACGGTTGAACGTTTGAACTTGGCCCGAGTCGTTTCAATAGCCTGAGGGTTCTGTGTATAGCCTTTCACTCATAGCTGTATGCAAATACAAACTTTGCCAAACCATAGCGTTACTTATCGCGACAGTATTGAAGCAACACAGACTGCCTGCACGTAGTGTTTCTCGGTCTGCGTGGAAACGTTCAAGGGGGAAATTTCGCATTACCTTCTGACAGCATGCAGGAACCCGCATTCTGCGGCGGTACAGAGACGACCATAAACATCCGCCGATTTCTGTGGCTATCAAGGCACTCTTTTTCTGACTAGTACTTTGTAGTCATGTCTCTATGGAACAGTCGCTCAGGACCCTGAGCTCTTCAGAATCAGGCTTGCTAGGGAGCGCTGTGCGATACCTATCAAGTTTCATTTTTGTACAGCCTCAACTTTGACGTGGCCATGAAATGGACAGATTGGCAAGTAACCGGTCGCGATTTCATGCCAATCAGGTCACACCTTGAAGGGTAGGAGAGCACTCCAGTGGCCATTGTCGATTTCGGGCATAAATCAAGATACATTTGCTTGGCGGGGCGCTGCCTTTTGACACGTATCCCGATCAATCGCATGGACAGTACCTGCCCGCGTAGTCAGCTTCAAGGCTGACAGGAGTACCCTCCCTATCTGGCTTGTTGATACGATCATTGCGGTATCAACAGACCGGTGTCTCCGCATCACTGCCACAAGGAGGCGGCCCAGATTTCACGTGAGTGGCAGTCTTTGGAATGTTATTCGGCTACTAATCGGAGTGCGGAAGAAACAAGCGCGCATCTGCTGAATCGCCGAGGTGGAATAGACGGTCTGCCCCCCAGATGATCTACGTATCAAAT
>JBBPMS010000019.1:9299-21049 GCA_038090435.1 Phylloporus scabripes | reverse complement strand
TTTCACGTGAGTGGCAGTCTTTGGAATGTTATTCGGCTACTAATCGGAGTGCGGAAGAAACAAGCGCGCATCTGCTGAATCGCCGAGGTGGAATAGACGGTCTGCCCCCCAGATGATCTACGTATCAAATTATTGCATGTCCTCGTCACACAGTATCTCAGGTATATGGTACGGCAACAGATCCTTGATCTTGCACTGCTAAACTTGGGATGACTTGTTTCCATCATGATATGGTTGCATACCTCCCGACCATCGCCTGCCAATCAAGTTCTGCCCGGCCGCGGCGTTCCAGCGACAGTAATTGCAGCGTAGATTGCCGTGTTGCTCAGTCAGCGACCTCTGGAAATGTGCATTCCGCATCCCCTTCCAGCAGCATACTACGGGAGCCTACGTTTCCTGAGAGGTCCGGAGACGACTATAAATTGTGCAGACATGCCGCCGACTGGAGCGATTCAGTAGCCATCGCCGCACGGTGACCCTTTTCCGACCAGCACAAGCCATGTCCTCTATACAGCATTTGCCCGCACTCTTCAAGCCTATCCAGATTGGGCGAATAACGCTCCAACACCGTATTGTGCTCTCCCCGATGACCCGTTTCCGAGCATATGCTTCCCACGTCCCGGGGCCCCAACATGCATCCTACTACGCTCAACGTGCTTCGACCCCAGGGAGCTTGCTCATCGCGGAAGGAACTTTTATCTCCCATGATGCAGGAGGGTATGAATACGTCCCAGGCATCTACACTGGCGCACAGATCCAAGGCTGGAAGGAGGTGTGCGCGTATTGCTTACCCGTTTAAATCCGTCTTACGTCCCGTGTAGGTCACGGATGCCGTCCACGCCAAGGGATCGTACATCTTTCTCCAGCTTTGGACACTGGGCCGTGGCGCCGACTCAAGCGTCCTCGAGAAACAAGATCCGCCTTCCCCATACGTCTCTGCATCGCCTATTGCATTGACCGGGAGGCCGAGCGCACCCCGGGAGTTGACCGAGGCCGAGATTCAAGAGTACATTGCCGCATACGCAAGCGCAGCGAGCAACGCCGTGCACGCTGCCGGATTTGACGGCGTAGAGATACAGGGCGCAAACGGCCACCTCGTGGATCAGTTTCTCCAAACCGGTTCCAACGCACGCACGGATAGATACGGCGGAGATGAAGAGGGCCGTACGCGATTCGCGAGGGAGATCGTCGACGCTGTCGTGGATGCTGTTGGCCCGGATCGCGTAGGCATTCGTATCAGTCCCTGGAGTACTTATCAAGGTGAGATCACTTTAGATGGTCTACGGTTTCGTGTTCATGTCTTGTGGTTTGGTAGAGATGAAGATGCCCGATCCACGCCCTACTTTTGCGTACCTCGTTGCTGCGCTCTGTGATAAGCATCCCGAGCTGGCATATCTCCACGCGGTCGAGCCTCGCATGGAAGTTGAGATGGGTGTAGACGAGGCTTCGATTTCAGGCCAAGATAATGACTTTTTGCGAGAGATATGGAACAGCGGAGAAGGCGGCAATCAAAGAATATTTATATCCGCTGGCGGTTATACGCGCGAGACAGCGTTGCACACCGCAGAGGACAAAGGAGGGCTTATCGCCTTCGGGCGCCTGTATATATCAAATGTGAGGGATTGTCTTTCACCTGTCTCCCTCTCTTCTCATCCGTCTGTTTTGACTACCAGCCCGATCTTCCTCTTCGGTTACGAAAGAATCAACCTTTGGCGCCTTCAGACCCGTCAAAGTTTTACCTCCGGGGAAATCTGACACCATTTGGATACAATGATTGGCCATCTGCGGATGGCTCTATTACAGATAGAATGATAGAAAGAAAACTGAGACTATAAGTGATGGTAGAGTCTACGTATAAACTTACTGACAACCTGAGATGATGCCAACGTACAATAATGAAATCTCAATTGACAGACACACAATTCATGCACAAAGAAATGGGCTAGTGTAAGAAAGACAATTGTTCAGAGAATTTCGATCTTTATGGGGATGGGTTCCAACAAGTATATCCTGCATAAATCACATGAAGTATCTGTTTCCAATATACGTGTCTCCATAACCTAACCCGCTCTCCCATCGAATTACCGGCCATATGGAAAGTGTTGTGGGCAAGGTCGGACTTGAATTGTTTCGTAGTACGCGACCACTTGAAGTTTGCCTTGATTGCAGCCTCAAGTTCTAGAGGTGGGTTGGGGCATAGCCGAGCTGTCAAGTTCACCAGTTGTTGGTACGCAGAGCATCTCTTGAATTTGGGAGAAATCAGTACGAGCAACGATGAACAAGAAATTGACGTACAGGTCCATCAACTTCTGGGGTCATTACATAGTTTCCGACGCCCTCGTTGTGGCCAGCAAAAAGTGCCTTAGAGCATGGGTTCCTTTATTTCGTCGTGTCCCTCTTGGTCGCTACACGTCGTTTCGGCGATGATTTTGCCATCCAGCGGAACTTCGGCTGACCAGACAACACTGAAACGTGCCGTCCATGTCTCGACCATACGCGCGACGTCGCAAGTACTCTGGCTATGCTCGTATATGCCAGATTGTTAGAGGCTGTCCCACGCTCTCGTCAGATTCCAGCCTTTCGCCTCGTCACACCTCCTCCTATCGTGCCCTCGCAGCTCACTCCATCCCGATATGTCCGCTTTGACATTGACAGATGTCATGTTTATCGCCGCTAGATCACACCGCTATCAACATACTCTGACCATAGTGGAATCCAACGAGTAAAAATAATTGAGTCTGTCCGCCGGTTGCGCCAGGTCACTAGTGCCCACTGTAGTGGCCTAGTAGGACGCATGGCGAGCCAGCTCTTCTCCCGAAGTGGAGTGTCGGTAAATCAATGCAGCGTGCCCCCGCTTGACACGAAATTTGTACGAGTGCTGTCAAAGGCAAAGTCTCTTTGCAGCAAAGCCAGTGGTGTTCCGAGTCCCCACTTCTCACACCGTGATCCAAGCGTCATCCCAACAGACTCCCCGTTTAGGCATACTCGCTCGCAAGAACGGACAATATATTACTCCCCAAGTATCGTCATTTATTCCCTTGCGTGCAAACGGGAACGCTGCCTGACGCAGATGTCCGGGAATGGACAGAGGACAAATCATTTATGCGGACTACTACGAATACCCTTAGAACTAGCTTATGGTCACCTCTGTGCAGAGGAGCTTGAGAACATGGAGCACAAGCTTGAAGGCATGAAAAGCAATGCTAAAAGTTGCCCAATGTAATACGAGTTGCAACACATGCAGCATTACTGATGACTGGAAAGCGCTACGCACTCCCTGATGACTGAAGTCTACCATATCGTGATGGGCCAGGATGCTGGCAAGAAACGTACGCCGCAAAGAATTCAGTTGATGCAGACGTTTCGGCTACCACCGCGGTACCTACTAAAGTCCTCTAACAACGGTCATGCATAAATGGTCTGATCATCACTATTCCCAATGTTCGAAGAAGGCCCGAGAACACCCGGCGGCTGGTTCGGCGTGAAACCAGCATCTTCAGTGGATGACGAGCTGGGCGTTTTTCTGCGGGCAATTGCGGGTCGACTACGTACTGTGCAGACTTACAGTACTGAATCAGTTGCAGGTTGTTTTAAAGCCAAGATGGCCATCGTTTCTTGGTCCTGCACTCTGTTGCTACCACCCCACATGCAGAAGAAATCGCTGGTGCTCGTAGCATGAAAAGTGCCTGTGTGCAAAGCAAAAGTACAACCGGCGGAGAGTGTGCAGGACAATATTTTCCTGAATAGCTATGTACTTCGGCGCTAGTACGATGTCAAGCCTGCGAAATATACCGGGGTTTGATCTGTACCCGCTACTATATGACCCAAGTCGAGTATAGTCGGCGTTGGGACAGATCCCAAACCCGCGTGGTCATATGCGGGACGCAGCACACGGGTGTAACCATCTTAAGCCCTACTTGAACAGAATCACAACCTAGAGCCAAAACGGTAAACATGCGCACTTCACTTCTTGTATTAGATCTCTTGCGTATCACGTCCGTCACTACATACTAAGTCCGTCTCGTCCGTGTCCATGTCTAGTGGACTTGCTAGGTCTACAACCAAGGCAAACATCACCAATCCGCCCTCATCTCACCCCGTCACCAAGGGATGTGCGTCATCGACATGGCTCTAGGTCTCACCTCCCCAGCGCGCATCCGTCACTATACCGTACATCTCTCGTCAACATTCACGTCATCTGCGTGCTGAACGGGTGCACCAACGCATTCCATGGTGCATCTTCCGAAAAATCGACGCATTCGGTCTCGGCTTCTTGAACCAGCAACAGCCGGAGATTAAGCGTCAAGCGACAACCCACGATCGCTTCCATCGCCACCGGGTAACCCTGGGATGATTCCATCCATTCAGGCTGGTGGGCATCGCACATCGGGCTCAGTATCGTCTCGTGCGGATGGGAGGCCGGATCACATACCCCGAAATATTGCCCAAGGATAACGCTGATGATGCAGGCGATGACTATGCTGTCATGAGAAGATGTCATGTTTCTGTCGAGGTAAATGGAGAATGATAGTGCGCACGAGAAAAAATAGGCTGCATTTCCCTTGATGAGAGCATCTGTGATGTATATGCCATCTATTCGCTTGGGACGGTATCCCGACATCCAGTGACTGATACCGTGCCACAAGGCAAGCAGACAGAGCCCACAGTCGTACACAATCACGGGCAACCAAACAATATACTGGTGATAGAATGAGGGAGCCGCTGTATCGGCACAGATGAGAAATCCCGTCTGAGTCTCGTACACAACTGTGCAAATGGATCGAAGTATGGTCAAACAAGGAAATGAGTATGCGATCAGCACAGACGTACTTCGTGCATCTACACCAAGGAGAGTCATGATGACACCCAAGGCTACAAACTCACACAAATAGCCTGAAATCATGAGGGCAAGGATGAGCCTCGATCTTTGGTATAAGGCGTACAATCGAACTTGAAGCATCACTTGAAGGGGTCAGCGATAGAGGCTAAGAGCAACAAAGGTCATACACACGCTGAATCAGAAACAGCACCAGGATGCTAAGCCATGATTGGACAAAGAAGTAAGCATTGCCTTGGATAGAGTAAGGTTGTGGAATACGAGATGCGATGGACACCATGCTCACAGCTGCAAGCGCAGGATTAGCTTGGAACGCTCGTGAATCTGTTCTCATGACTTGGGAGGACGCACAACTGAGGTGTCATCAGCATCGATCAGCGAGGGTGCGCAAAAGCACGCCTACTTTCTGAGTCTGGACTCCTGGTCCAATGAAAGCTGTAGAGGGTTCAACGAATGTCGTCATTAACGGACAATTGATACCCACCCAAGATACTCAATCTAGATACGTCGTGTTGAGCGGCATCATGAATGAGAATATCTATCGACTCACATCGAGAGTCCATCACCAATGTAACGGATCTGGTGGATCATACATCATGCCAACACAAGCGCTTCAGAGTGAGCTGATACATACCAGCAGATAAACGATACTTCCAAAGGAACTAGGATGAGTCTACCACAGACCAGATTAGTTGTTACATCAAGGGTACAGCCGACGTTCTACCCAGACATGGTCGACCTCACGACGCGAATTGTTAGTCCACACAGATTCAACCGAGCTCAGACCCTCACCTCTCTATCGAGCGTAATAACTGGGTGTGTGATCAACGGTCAGATCAGGAGAAGATAGATTATGCTCATACTGACCATGATCGTACAACACCAAAATAGCGCCAGCGGCTGAAGAAGAAAAACATTCTCTGTGACCAGTATGTGAAGAGGAAGCATGCAGGTACCGACTTTGACAAGTCCGAGTGGCATGGACCATGTTGGCGGCCTTAATATACGCCGTTGTGGAGGCCGCCATGGGGAGACGTTGAGGTCAACAGGTCGACTCGGAGATGTCTGGAAGCCACCAATGGCAACCGGGAGAGACGGACAGTTTTTGCGGCACAGAATTTATACCCTTAGCAAGGGGACAGTCCAGGGTAGGTTCACGGACATGCATGCCTCATGTTGAAGCTGTTTACGAAAGGTGAAGTTGCCATATACGGAAGGCAATTCGTGTCGCGGTGCGTTCATGGCTCAGTCACAGTCAGACGAGTAATTCGTTTGGGGAACACGGACATCATATTCTCGGTTCGATCCTTGATGAACGTAATTCTTCCGAGGGCCATTTGTCAGCGTGTCCAGGCATCTCGAAGCAGTTCAACACATATGAATACGAGTTGAAAACTCTTACCGTCCTGTGTATATTTGCGTGCCAAAGACTGTTTTAACGCTTCCCGCGATCGACGTAAAGGATGCAAGACATACCGCGAATGTGAAACTTCAGTGACGCTATGAGTCATCCTACGATGCACTCGGAGGTTCATCGCAAAGCGATCACCTCGGACTTCATAGAACTGTGTCAACCCCACCTGCTATTTTCACGCTCGCACCTTCTCTTCTTCATCTCCCGACCATCTCACTCAAAATACATCGCGTCAGAAGGACCTTGTTTCACGCAAATCATAGACATGCATAACGATGAAAGACTACACAGGACGGGAAAAAAAAACGGTGGGAGAGCGTCTTCATCGATTCTAAACAAACGGCGTGTGACACAGACGCACAAGACCAAGAGCCAAACCATACCTTGACGAATCCAATCGCAGCCGAGTTTTCGCGGAAGCATTGGCGGCAAAGGTCAAGGCCGTATTTGCGGATGAGACCTGCTTGGTGCGCGCACAGGCGGCTGTGTATGCCGTCAAACGGAGCAAATAATGCACGAGCAACGGTTGGGAGCCAGGTGAACGGGACAGCAGAGATATCATGGTGCGGTTATCGTCAGCAGACATGCAGGCGACAGACAAGAAAGACGATGAGGATGAGTGAGACACTACCCACCACTGACGACTTCCCTTGCCAAACTTGCGGGGACGAGAAAACCACACAGCGTCGTGCGTCATCTTTTTGGTTTGATGTTTCTTAAAGAGCTTCTGTGCGCCTCGTGAATGGGATCAGCTGCGCCCAACGATAGAACGTACCTAGCAGCGTCGGGGTCGATTGAGTTCGTCAAACGCAGGAGCACGATGATGAGTAGAGTGATTGCATTAGGTAAGAACTGTATAGGTGGCTGAATTAAGGTTACACAAATACAATCACGTGCCACAAACCTTATGTTGCCGACAGTACTTGTGCACGAACAAGCCCCTCGTGATAAAACAATTTTAAAAAAATGCACAGTCGTAGTATCTGCACCAGCACATTATTCCCGCTGCGTAAGTAGTGCGACACATATATTTTCGCTATGCAGGGAGTATAGAAAACGCACGGCCACAATTAGTTTAGCATTTTCTTCACACGGCAGTGAACGTTCCACTGAGTGGCAACAGTGCCATTTCACTACCTATCGAGCCTGTTTAAGCCCATCTATGCTAATAGCAGATAGACCACGGCCTATACCTCCCTGCTCATAGTCAATACAAACTCGTCAGTGTCGTTGTCGTCAACAATCAAATATGCTTGCATTGCTCGATGGGTGATCATGAGAAAGTAAGAGTTGCTCTGAAGGGCAAGACCTTTGATCACTTCTCCCCCACTGTTGCATACCTATATCACTCACTCTGCAAGCCAAGCGAGCAATCCACAGCATGACGAAAGAGGGGAGTTGCAGACACTGCAGTGCCTACACAATGGTAGCCCTTTGTCAAACATTGGCACACATGGCTATCATAGTAAGTGGCGAGCTAGAGGACTATGAAACAAGCACAGATGACACTGAGTAATTACTACAGTTTTGTAACAATAGACAAGAAGCACGGCAGGCATTGCGGCGCCAGTGGTCCCACAGATTACCAAGATGACATTGTTCGCAAACATAATGATCATCAATAAGAACAAAATACAGAGACAAGAAAGGGAGGGAAAAGAACAATCGAAACCAACCATCGTCTTTGCAACCCGAGCACGAGTCCAAACTCAACATACATTTCACTGTTCCCTCTCCAAATCACTCACGTACCTCCCCGCGCCATACCCTGCCTTCTCATATGCCACGATGTAATCAAACTCGTGTCCTTCCGCTTCTTCTTCGTCCGACATCCGCGGGTCTGGGTTCACGACGGACAGCCTTGCCTTGGCAGCCGTTGGCGCAGGTGGTGTCGAATCCAGACCGGATCCCACCTGTGGCTGCCGTGAGCCTGGTAAAGGCGACCCAGATGGCTTGCGCAATGCCAGTGGACTGGTATCCGCAGGTCCTACATCAGTCCCGCTCGGAGACCGCACCTGTTGCCTGCGAAATGCAGCCGCTGAGATGGTCCGCGGTGCTCCACCTGGGCTGGTGCCCTCGCCGCCACTGTTCAATGACGACGACGAGCTCGCCATGAGCGGTGACGAGAATGGTGGCGTCGGGCGCGGATATTCGAGTGGCGAACGGTGTAGGGGAGGGCTCGATCCTGGTATTGTCGGGGCACCTCCAACGGATGGTGGAACAAAACCGGGGGTAGGCGTGGGGAGTCGCGGGGGACCGCCGTCACTAAATGCTGGGTGATGACCTCGAGCATATCGCACCTCCATCATCGGCGAAATCCTACCTCGATTCGCGAATGGCGGATTGGGAGGTACAATTGGGGATGGAGGGGCAGATGACGGTGTTCTGCCAGAAGGTGATGGGGGCAGGGGGGGAGAGGTGTGTGGGTATGGGGCAAGGGTTTGACTTTGGGTCGACAACGACATCCCACGTCCCCTCGGCGTCGCATGGCCACTCGGCGATAGTGTGGCCGCACTGAATGCCAACGCGTCCATTTCACGTGATACCTCCCGCGCCGCAGCAGCGTTGCGCACTCGCTGGTCTGCAGATTCATCTGTTCGTGCGTCTTCCTCTTCTCTGGCGCCAGTCCCGGTGCTGTAAACACTGTGTCGTCTGCGTGCAGCAGGTTGGTGAATGTCGATCTTGCCCTGTTCCATAGACGGAGGTGGAACACGTGGTATCCGCCATTGGCTTTCTGCGCGCGACAGCAGCGTGGTGTCTCCTCCATCGGAAGTCGCACTTGTCAAAGATCCTTGAATAGGTATCGTACCTTGATCGTCGCTGTTCTCCTGAGTTGCATCGGCGTTTGCTTCTCCAGCACCCTCCGAGAATAATGCGTCTTCCTCGTGATGCTTACCATCCCCAACATGCCCCGCGTCCTCTTCAAAAAAGGGGCTCCTACGATCGTAAGCTAACCCTTCCTCTTCTTCCCCATCCCGTTCCGAGGAAGAAATAAGTCGCTGTGAAGGCACACGCGCGCTCGACGATCCCGGACGATCAGAATGAGCACCATCCTCACCCTGACCCATTCTATCATCCCAAGCCCTAATCGCAGCCGGTGCTGCACCTGGTGGGAGACTTGGCGGTGAAGTACTTCGTCTCATTGTTCTTCTCTGCCCCTCTCCTTGCTGAGCAAGTGGATGCGGGCCGACGTGTCCATTGGTGGCCGGGCCATGTGGGTCGCTCTGTGCGGATCGTGCCAGGTCGGCGCTGATGGACTCGTACTTGGGTGCAGGTTCATCAGGGGCCGGGTGCCCGAGAGAAGTAGCATCCTCGAGCGAAAACCCACGATGGGATTGGGAGAGGGCATCGGCAATTGATGCCATCAATGACTGGTTCTCTTCTGTTGCTGGTACCCCGCCGTCATACGGAACAGGGCTTGAAAGCGGTTGTGTAGGCACAACAGATGACGATGCCGGGGGGTTGCGCTCCCTACTCACAGGCAACGACGAAAACTGCGGAGGGGGATGCGTCGGCGCATGCACTCCGAGCTCATCGACCGAGGCACGCCTATTCTGCAATGCCGTGCATACGTCAGCATACATATTCCAAGGCATGTGTTGCATGATGGCAGTATATATAGATACCTGCCTCCAGGCAACAGCAAGGTGACATAGGCACGAGACATACCGCAAATGTGTGGCCAGGTGGGGGCCCTGGTGGAGGGTTATACGTTGGCACGCCCAATGTGAGATCACTGCCCAGGGATGGTGTTGGAAGGAAGGGTGATTGGACGGCAGGATCCTGAGAGGTGAAAGGCGGTGGTTGAGAGGTGGGTGCAGCAATGTGTCCTGTGGGGTGGCTAGAAAAGGTGACTTGCGAGACCGCACGTTCTGCCTCCATGACCAGGTTGCCTACACGACCGTGGGCGTCATAATGCGCACGCGGGAGGCCAGGCTGCGTGACGTCCTCGGGGATGGACTAGAGCAAGGTAGAGGGACAAGGTCAGAAGAGTGTGAGTGTATGATAATCCTGACTTGCCTGTATGATCTGTCTCCCAATGTCACCCACGATCTAAACAACTCTCCAGTCAAAAGGTGGTAGAGTTTGTGGAGGGAAGCACGTACTACACCCTTTTCGCAACACTCGACAAGACCACCAAACTTGAAGCTCATCCAATCTCTTGTACATTTGCGCTTGTAATCCCCCAATTCCGTTTCTTCGCGGAGAATCTCCCCATCCAAGGCCCGCATCTCGTCGCGCAACTTGTTAAGAGTATCGGTTTGTATACTGAGGTTTTTGTGTTCAGGGCTCATTTTGTTCAGCTTCTTCTCAGCAGCCTCGGCAGTTGCGCCGACGCGCCGACGACGACGACGGAGCTCGTCCAATGCTTCTTCACGGGTCCGTACGGACTTCATACTGTCTCGCACTGTGTGATGGAGGGAGGAATAGGTGGTGAGAGCGCTTGCAAAGTGCGCTAGTACTGTCGACGACGCAGTAAGGATGTCCTGTGAGACAGACGATCAGAACAAGGGCCACTTCCTTTCAACGCAGCGAGATGAAAACGCACGCCAAGATCATCCCCCTCCCCTTGACCCCAAATCCGAAGAGCGTCACCCGCTTTGGCGAGGTCAATCCTCAGTTTCTGTAGTCTGGATTGCAAAGAGAAGGAATCACTGGCCAGGTAGGAAAGGGTAGAACACGGACGCACGACATGAGGACCGTCTTCTCGGCCGTGATGAGGTCCTGAAGTGGTCTCAGGTCAGAGTTACCTGCTAGGGCGGGTATAGTAGTGTTGTGTGCGATCTTGGTCGCCGCAGACTTGAACATGGTTATCGTTCAAGAACAGGTTTGCTTGTGATGCTGGTCGGGGGTGGAGTTGGTCTTGTGTGCTGTGCAGCTGCGGCGCGGCACTGATCTTGGAGCATCTTGGGAGCCACCCAATCGACGCTAATGGCTGTGGTTGCCAACTCGCATCAAGGTAAGAGGGATCCTGAGTATGGTTTAGATCCGACGCATTATCTGCATAACAGATTGTAAGGCAAGTTGGAGCAGGCTGAACCCGCGAGTGTCCATATTATATTCACTCTTCTGGGTACTAATTACAATGTACATTCTAAGCGAAGGAATGACATCGTACATAGTGTGTATGGATCTACAATCGCTATGAAAGTGCTATCCTGTGATTGAGTCCAGCATTGGTGAACGCACGAAAACGTTACAAAGAGTGAGGTAGGAGAGTCCGGGTCTCTAATGCGGCGGTCTGCAATTATGAGTTTATGATCCCTTGATCAAACCACTCGAGTTCTCTAAATTTGTTGCAGGAGCTATCGAGTTGCTCCTGAGTTCGCTGGTAATGCCTGAGAATTCTACCTCCAAATCCACCGTCGTCAGATCCTGCGTCCTTGGGAGTGACGTGGTGAAGTCATCATCATAAGAGGAATCCAAATTATACGATGAATCGTAGTCAGATGAAATCCAGAAAACCCGATAAATGAAGGTGACAACAACAACCAAATT
>JBBPMS010000018.1:119640-131103 GCA_038090435.1 Phylloporus scabripes | reverse complement strand
GTCGAGAGGACTTTCGGGGGTAACATGGAATGGATTCGAGAAAAGAGTCTACCAATCATGTTTCTGAGCCGGAACGAACCCTCACTTTTCCTCCTCTAATTCACACGTCCATATTGGCAGACTGACGCTCGTGCTCGTCTTGATCTGCAGACTCTGAACATTATCCCATCCACCCTTGACATGTCCAACAACAGCAGGGAGCGCAGTCTCCAGGTTGGCTAACGCCTGTTTCGGCGTATGCGACAGAAGAGCAATCTTGACCGACCTGCACGACGTCAGATGCGCATCGTGTGATGTATCGGCCACCTACGTGCACGTGCCCTTGTTCTGATGCATGTACGACGATTCGACCGCTCGCTCGAGCTCACCCTTGAGGTCTTTGCGTGTCAGACACACCGGAATCGGTTGTCTGGTTGCGTCAGACCAGACTGGACACACCGACGGAAACCTACTTTTTAGCCTCGAACCATTTCGATCCGAGCAGTCGCGGAAGGAGAGGCATCACCCGCTCGTCCGCGAGGAAGAGCGCATTCTCCTTGAGCAACAGCCGCCGCGCCTCGAACGCCTTGAATTTGCCCTTGAGTTTCTCCACCCCGACGACTCTGGATATAAACCTGATCCCGTGTCGCTCGAGGAGGTCCTTGTACTCTCGCTGCGGATCTTTTGTGATCAGACACACGTTCGACCGCCGCGGATCGACGAGCGGGTGTTTGAGGGGACTGGGCTCGTGAGCGGTCGTCGAGCACGAGCAGACGGCACGTACATGCGAAACGGCTTCAGTCTGTGTTCCGGATGCATCGTCTTCACCGCGACCTGCAGCCATATATGCTGCTCTTTGGCGGGCAGCAGCGCCCTCTCGGCCTGCTCTTCCTCGCGCTTGGTCGCATAGGCGTGGAGCGCGTCGATGGCCCGTTTGCACTGTTTTTTGGGGACGTGGTCGTCGATGAGCTCCATTATTGTCTTGTGTTTACTAGTACTACCAACTAACTAGTAGTACTACTACACTCTCTTAGTCGCTGGGCAGCTTGTTCCGCCGTCAGATCCCGCTGCGGCTCAGCCATGACTTCGTATCTGCCCGTGTCAGCATGAATCGGGCGCACAGCGGCCACGTACCCAGCTAAGAACTTGCGCACCGTCGCGCTCCTCAGCAACGGCGGCTCAAAATGGACGTGCAGATGTGCAACCTCGTCCTCGTCCTCCACCAACGCCCCCTCCGCACGCTTGGGTGGGAGAGGCCGCTGATGGATCCCCATGGCATACGCAAACGAGCACGAAAACAGATTGTCGTACCGCACCGTCACCTGAGAGAGCATGTCCGCAAACGCCCGCCTTTCTTCCGGGCTCAGGTGCGTCAGCGAGGGTATATGCCGCTTGTATGGCAACACTAGGCCCTGTGTGAGCGCTCGCAATGGACCCCATCCGACCATCTTACCGAGCACTTCAAACGGCCAGTAAGCCCACCACGGCACCAGCGCGACAAAGTGGTCGTTCTCGACCACGATCCGTTCTTTCGCTGTGCGCTCGTACGTCACGTATTCGCACAACAGACACGGCCTGTCCTGGTACCCCCTTGGCCCGTCCCTTGTCGCCGTCCCAGACGCGGCGTAAGCACGCAGATTCGCGAGCTCCTTGGCCGGGAGCGTGGGCAGTACCGAGGTTGACCACACCTGGCTGTGTGGGTGCGGATTTGAACAGCCCATCATCGCACCCTTGTTCTGCTGCCCCGGTCAGCCCGTGTCCTCGCAGCACGGGATACTTGCCTCAAAGATCTGGACGTACGCGATGCCGTCCTGCGCACCGCGGCGTTCGTATATGTCTGTCCACGCCTGGACGATGGCGAGGATGTCGTCCAAGCTGAGCGTTGGGAGACTCTTGTCGTGCCTCGGGTGGAAGCACACGACGTCGCAGCTGCCCTGGACGGGCTCGGCGGTCAGCAGCGGATGGGGGGCAGCGGGTGCAGCGGGTCCCGGTGCTGCAAGCACCGCGGCATAGTCGTTCTCGAATACCATCGTCGCCTTGTAGTCCTCGTTGACGGACCCGTTCGCGCGCGCGTTCCTCGGACAGAGATAGCAGTTCTTGTCGTACTGCGGCAGATTGGCCGGTGCGGGTGGCTCCGTCTGGCCCAGCCAGGGACGCTTTGTGCGATGCGGGGAGACCAGAATGTGTGTGTTCGTGAGCGGGTTATCTGTGGACGATGAGCGGCGTGGGGGACGCGCAAAGCCGACTTACATCGTCTGTGTGGGTGCGCTGTCGGGTTAAACTCGGTCATCGTGGTCGATGTCACAGAGACGACGCCACACACAGCGTTCGCCCTCCCCGCCCGTCTACAAGCTCGACGACGAGGACGACTCATATGAACCGTACGTGCCCGTCGTGCGACGACGCGAAGCCCGACTCGCCCGACTCTCCGCGCTGTCGTCCACCTCCGACGCTCGGGAAAAGGCAAAGAAACAGCTAGAGGAACTGCTCGAGAAGGAGGACGCCGAACGCGAGGAGGAGAAGCGCAGAGAACGGGCGAGGAAGGAGAGGACGCTCCTCGTCGAGGCCCAGGAGGTCCACTCGCGCAAGGCCGCAGAGGGTGAGCCCAAAGTTCCTTCACCCTCCTCCTCCTCGTCTCAGATCCGTCAGACGCCAAAAAGACAGAGGTAGAAAAGGCTGAGGAGGCCGACGCAGAGATACTCGCTGCAATAGCCAGCAGGAGGAAGCTTGCCTCGGATCTCGAGCTCGCCAAAGGCATACAGTATTCGGAGTCGCTCAGGACGTCGTACGTACCCCGTCCTCCCCTCGTCGCTGCGCCTGATCCCCGGCCTAGATGGCGACCGCCAAAGTACATCCGCGAACGTACAGAGGAGCAGCACCGACGTCTGCGAGAAAAGTACCACATCATTGTCGACGGCGAGGACATCCCCCCGCCCATCGAGCACTTTGAGGTGAGCACCGCTTCCCATCTCCCTGCAAGGACTCTCATCATCTTTTAGGACATGAAAATACCAGATGCCATGCTCCGCTTTCTCAAGTCCAAGAACATCACCGCCCCCACCCCCATACAGCTGCAGGGCATACCCACTGCGTAAGCCACCTTTGCCCATCCTCGTCTGGCACTCATATCCCCTAGCTTCTCCGGCCGAGACATGATCGGGATCGCGTTCACCGGCTCTGGGAAAACCCTCGCATTCTGTCTCCCCCTCATCATGCTTGCGCTCGAGGAACACGTCCGTCTTCCCTTTGTCCGTGGCGAAGGCCCCGTCGGCGTCGTCCTCTGCCCCTCTCGCGAACTAGCCACACAAACGTACGAAAATGTGCTCGCGTGGACAGCCGCCATCTCAAAAGACCCCAAGTACCCACCTCTGAACACCCTTCTTTGTATCGGCGGCATATCCATGGCCGACCAGGGCCACGTGTTGAACAAGGGGCTCCACATTGTCGTCGCCACACCCGGCCGGCTCATCGACATGCTCGAAAAGAAGCGGTTCACGTTCGCCAACTGCAAGTATCTCTGCATGGACGAGGCGGACCGCATGATCGATCTCGGCTTCGAGGACGACGTCCGAAACATCATGAGCTTCTTCAAGGTGCGCCCCTGCCCCGCGCCGTGTCTTAGTCTAACCTCTTGCGGCAGCGGCAGCGCCAGACCCTCCTCTTCTCCGCCACGATGCCGCGCAAGATCCAGGACTTTGCGCAGCAGTCCCTCGTTCGGCCCGTGCTCGTCAACGTCGGGCGTGCGGGCGCCGCCAATCTCGACGTCCTCCAGGTCGTCGAGTACGTCAAGCAGGAGGCCAAGATGGTCTACCTCCTCGAGTGTCTCCAAAAGACGGCGCCGCCGGTGATCATCTTTAGCGAGAACAAGAACGAGGTTGACGGTGCGTGTTCGTCCCCCGGCAGTGCTCTCCGCTGACGTCCGTGCAGACATTCAGGAATACCTCTTACTCAAGGCTGTCGAGGCCGTCGCGATCCACGGCTCGAAATGTGAGGCGCTTCTCGTTCTTGTCCGCGTGTGCTGGGGCTGACGCGCGCAGCGCAAGAGGAGCGCCAGTACGCGATCAAGTCGTTCAAGTCGGGTGCCAAGGACGTCATGGTCGCGTCGGGCGTCGCCTCCAAGGGGCTCGACTTTAGCGACATCCAGCACGTCATCATCTTTTCCATGCCCAAGGAGATCGAGGATTATGTGCACCAGATCGGGCGTACGGGCAGGAGCGGCAAGACGGGCATCGCGACCACGTTTGTGAACATGAGTACGCCCGAGCAGACGCTGTTGGATCTCAAGTATCTCTTAATGGAGGCTGGGCAAAAGTGCGTGCGTTCTGTCGGTGCGCCCGGTCTAGGCTGACGCGCGGGACAGGGTCCCTCCGTTCTTGCAGACGATTCAAGACCCGCGGGCGGTGCAGGGCGGGTCTCTCAAGGGATGCCCCGTTTGTGGAGGTGATGTCGCGTGTACTTGATCGTGGATGGTATTCACACTCTGTACAGGTCTCGGACACGGCATCTCAAATTGCCCTAAACTCGAGGACGCCCAACGACGGCAAATGGCGTCGCAGAGAGCTGCACACGTCGACAGTGGTGGATATTAAAATTTGTTTTATTGGTTCCGTATGCTATTTTACACCGCGCGCTTGCAAGTTAGTGATGTATGAAACAATGCAAGGTCGTGATTGGGTATTCATCCATTGTATGCAAAGTCGCGACGCATCTTGAGGGCATCGAATGGCTGCTTGCGGAATCTATTTTCCCAAGTTAGTGAGCGGATGCGGCCTGGCCCGAGCAAAGCTCACAAGTCCTTGAGAGTGGCAAAAAACTGGTAACCAAAAGAGTGGTATTTGTTCTCGACCTCGCTCGGGTCCTCGTTATCATGAAGAATCGTTTTGAAGTCGTCCTCGTCTGCAATACAGGTCAACGTGAGCACGTAAGGTGCGAACCAGAACAACGCACCTTCCGGCGGAGTCAACGCGAGGATCTCGAGGGTATGATCTTGTAAAATATCCATCGGGGATTTTCTCCACTTTTCCGCCACCTGCAATACAAAAAGCACAATCCGTATGTCGACGACAATGTCATACAACTGCCTCACCTGCTGTCTCGTCTCCTGCAGTCGTCTCAGTCTCGCGGTGATCTCATCCTCAGAGGCAGCGTCCGTTGTGTTCTGCATTGTCGAACCAGCCGGCCGCGACGGACCGGCCTGTGGAGCCTCGGACGTCGCCGGTGTTGGCACGTCGACAGTGTCAATGGCGTCTTTGAACACCTCCGAATCCGACATCCCGTCGGCATCCTCAATGTCTTCGTATAGATTGAGATAGACGGACGCCGCGGGTGTTGGAGGCGGATCCGGCTCTTTGCCTTTTTTGCGGGGTCGCCCCCTCTTGCTCGGCGGGGCCTTGTCGTCCTCCTTTTCTTTCCAGGACAGAACGAGTTGTTTTTTTCGGTCTAGGTAGTCTGCAGCGACGCCACCGCACTAGACAGCCCGTGTCAGCGTTTGGTAGGGCATGCGTAGAACAAAAAAAGTTACCTGAATATACGAATTGGAATAACCGCTACCGTGCTGTATTCTGTACGTTGATATGGCACCCTCGCTGGTGAGGTGGGTAAAGACACGCTCGACGGCCGGGTGGCTCAGGGCCTTGCCAGAACCGTACAACGCGAGGGCTTTATAAGGTTGAACAGACTTGTTGTTCTTACCTTTCCAGGTGTCCTTGAGCTGCCCTTGGGTCACACGACCATTCAGCTCCGTCATGGCTGTCAGCAGCTGAAGTAGTTGGCGAGCTTCTGTTGTAAAGTCGTGCTGGGTAAGAACTCCAGG
Source organism: Phylloporus scabripes (assembly GCA_038090435.1). Lineage (NCBI taxonomy): Eukaryota > Fungi > Basidiomycota > Agaricomycetes > Boletales > Boletaceae > Phylloporus > Phylloporus scabripes. Next base: position 125,312 of record JBBPMS010000018.1, on the reverse strand, counting down.
GCTGTGGCAATTGTCACACTGATTGTGACAGTCTTCCGGCTTAAATTCTTCATCAAAATGCCGAAGAATGAGGACTCGACGACAGTCTGATTCATTGGAGCAGTAGGAAACGACGCCCTGCAGTTTGCTGACCTGACGTTCGATCTCTGTATCGGAGGGCTTATCCCGGGTGGGATCCGGGTTTCGAAGCATTTTTTCAATCTTGATGGCATCGTTGTATGCGTAGACTGAGCACAATGTGTTGGTTAGGAGAGTCTGGATGCAAAACAAATACTCACACAGAACACAGTCCGAGGACTTTCCGTCTCGACCAGCTCTTCCCGTTTCTTGGTAGTACCTGTGATATCATCGATCCGTGTGTTAGCATATCTGAAGGCGCGGCACATACCCGTCCATGTCCTTTGATAACGTTGCATGGATGACAAATCGGACTAGAATAAAACTCAGAATCATCGCTCCCTGTGCGGATCAAAGAATTCACCATCCGGCTTGTCGATCCCCATGCCAAAGGCAATCTATTAATAGGTGAACTGAACCGTTCTATAATGCAGTATTCAAGGCATACCGTAGCCACTATCACTTTGCACCTCCCGGACATCCAATCGTCCTGGTTGAGCCTCCGCTCTTCATTATCGATACCTGCATGGTAATGTCTAGCCTCAATCCCCCATTCCTCCCTGAGCTTCTGTGCCATCTCCTCGGTGTCGGCTCTCGAAAGCACGTAGATGATGCCAGTGCCAGTTGGGTGATGGGTCTTGATGAACCCTGCAATGTGCTGCGCGAGATCCTTCTTCAACGTTGGTTTCTTACGGACTGAATAGTGTAGATTGGGGCGATTAAAGGACTGAGCGAGGCAGACGGGATTTCGCATCGCAAGGTTGAGCTTGATGTCCTCTATAGTATCCTTGTTCGCACTGCCGGTGAGTGCCATGATAGGGGTGTTTGGCCAATTCTTGCGGAGAATGTTCAACTCGGCATACTTGGTGATCAAATCAGGATCTGATTTCTGATGGTCAACAGAAGCGATGATTGACTCACAGAAGCACGAAAATCTCTTCCCCAACTCCCGATGACGTGTGCTTCGTCAATCACAAATCTTGCAAGTTGCTTCTCCTCGTATAATTGACTCACGACTTCCTTGAGAGAGTCGCTCTTCTGTAGTCTTTCTGGAGTGGTGTAAACGAGCTTTGGTTTTTCTTTGGTATTGCTCCTCATCATGTACATCGCTTGCCGAACTTCGTTTTCTTCTGCAGCGCTCGTGAGCGGGAAAGCGGGGACGCCTTTCTTTCGCAGGGCTGCGACCTGATCTGTGATCAAAGATATAAGGGGGGAAATAACGAACGTCGTCCCCTGAGTTTTCCCCGTGACGCAGAGCGCGGGAAGTTGAAAACACAGTGATTTTCCACCTCCGGTTGGTGCGAGGTAGAAGACGTCCTTTCCGTCCAACGTGGCGACGATGGATTCAAGCTGATTTGTACGGAATGTCGAGAGCTTAAAGGTATTTTTGAGAATAGATATCACTTCTTTATAGTATGGCGAAGAGGTATGGTCTACCCGACCGCCTGGAGCTGCGGGGATGACTGGAGGAGATATGAATGAGTAAGCGGGTGCTTGGCATGGAATGTACCTGGCGCAGGAGGCCTGTCGAATAGCACTAGGTCTTCTGGGATCGGATCGAATTTGTCGTAGTAGGCGTCGTCGCTGTCATCAACCACAAGGGTGGCTGTGGATATGTCTTGGGAATCTTCTCCAATGTCTGGGGTGTCGATCTCCATTGGGGTGTCCGGGGTCAGGTTAGAAGCCGTACCGGCCGTAGTAGCGACGATGGTGGTATCAAACGTCGTATTTGAGGAATCAGAGACCGATACGGATGGAGGGGGAGGGGGAGTGTCCTGGAGGACGGAGATGGGTTCAATACGCTGTTCGATGGAGCGGATACGATCCTCTGTTTGTGATCTGGAAGGAAATCAGACAAGGAGAAGAGAAGGAGAGTTGCCTACAAAAAAAGTGTGAGCATCATGACGTCTTGATACTGGGACTTGGTGAGATGGTCGTGGATCATGTCGGCGAAGGAGCTACGAAGACGCTCGTTAGAGGACAGCAAGGACCTGAGATCCTCCAGAGATTTCTGGAACATGTGAGAGATGGCAAACAGCACATGGCAGATGACGTACAGAGTTTAGGTCAGAGAAGTCTTTGAAGGTCTTTTGAGGGGACGAGACGGGGGAAGGGGGGATACGAGAGGTGGAAGGTGGAGGAGGTTTACGAGCAAACTTGAAAGGGTCAGCTGGGAGTTTAGTACGGCCAACACCCAAGTTGAGAGAATCCACCTCGCTGGATGTCTCTGCTCGATCTGGGGACCAGTGGCGGATGGACAGTTTCGGGGTTGTAGACTTTTGGGGAGGACGATCGATGGCGTGGGGAAGGGAGGGTTTGAAGCGTTTTGAGGGTGAACCCTGGGTGCGATCGACGGCGTCGGAAGAGGTGCGCTTGGTCGGGAGCGGGAAGTCGGTGAGGTCGGAGGGGGACATGTTTCGGAGTGAATTATTGATGGAGGAGACAGAAAGAGCGTCGGATTGAATTCCCTTGCGTGCTTGAATGAAAAGCATGAGGCCAAGAATGGAAAGAGGGTTGGACACGCACCCGCTGCGGTGGACGATGCAGCCCCACTTGCGCCCGCGATGGCGGGCTTAAACTTGGACGTTGCCTTGAACAGATGAATGAATTGTGCACAAGAGCGATGAGAAGGGCACGACTGACCTTTCTTGGGGGTTTTGGAAGATCTGGGTCGGACATGGTGGTAGACGGAGTTGATGAAACGGACAATCGCGTCCGCCAATTAGGGGCACGTGACCGCGACGCGACTTGAGCAGAGCCATGTCTGGACAGTATTGGTTCCCGAACATGCCCATCGCAGAGATCATGGCCGCCCTCTCAGAATGGGGCTTGTCGGTGAGCAACGAGCAGCTCGCACGCCCATCTGCAGACTTCGTCACCGGTGTGTACACAGCCTGCCTCGAGCAGGTCACCTCCATCGCACCAGACACCCTCCATGACACCGTGCAGAACGCACTCGCAGCCTTGGACGACGCGAATACAGTGCGTATATCGCCCATCCGCTTGCACATCCTCACCCCTGCCAGGACATCTACGCCCCCAGTGTCGCACACAACTTTCTCCTCTACCATCTCACCCGCTTTGCACACGCCACCCGCATCATGGATTTCAGCGCAAGGGATATCTATCTCCCAGACCCAGAACGCACCCGCTTCATCCTCTCCGCGTTCATCAACTTTGTCAAGTTCGCAGAGCAATGCACCCCATTTGTCGCCAACCTCCGCGACCAGTCCACCACCATCATCGAAGAGAGGGAAAAGGTCGCCCACGAACTCGTCGCCCTCCAACACAAAATCAGCAACTTCAAGTGAGCACAAGCACTGTCCCATCTTTCTCCCTTTGGACCATCCCCACAGACTCCAACGCGCAAAGGACGAACCAAAGTGCGAAGAGCTCCGCGCTGAAAACGCAGCCATAACAGCCCACCTCATAGCCATGAAAGAGACAACCCAGGCAGTATCAAAGGATATCGAAGCACTAAAGGTCGAAAAAGCCGGCCTAATCCTGAAAAAGGAAAACATAAACTCTGAGACCTCGCTCTTCCTGGACAACATACAACGTACCAGGAGCAGGATCGTCCAGAGCCCCGAAAGAATCAAACGCAACATCACCACAATGGGTGCTACTGCCATCGAAGACAAGAAAACCCTCGCTATGCATGAAGCAAAGTCAAGAGATCTCCAGGCAAAAATTACCGCCCTGACAAATATCGAAAAGGTGTCGTACTCTACTCTCGCCCACCTCCACGCCCTTGACCTACACTTGCCTGTTAGGACTTGCGCGGCTGCGTGGAACAGCTTCAGACTTCCGAGAAGGAGGCCCAAATCCTGGAAGGCTCCCAAAAAGAGCTCGCAGACGTCAAGGATAGCCTCGAGTATAAAAAAGCTGAACGCATGGAACTCCAGATGAAAAAGGAGGCACGTCGTCTCCGCTCCGCATTTCAAGTCTTTTTTCCCTCATACGATACCATAGCGGGTACACAGGCAACGGACAAATGCGCAAGAAAAGCTTGAACGGGCGCAGAGACATGCTGAGGAGAAGCGTCACGCAAGCCAGCAGACCATCGAACGACTCCAGCGAGAATATGAACAGATGGATATCGAACGGCGCGATAACGACAAACTGGTGGAAGAACTTCGCAAGGAGGCTGACGACATCGAGACAAAGGTACATTTTTTGACACCATTCACATGCGTTGTCCAATGCACTGCTTAGATGGCAGAGCACCTCAAAAAGAGCGAGGCGGAGCTCAATGAGCTCCTTGCCGAATACTGGAAGCTCCGGCATGAAACTGGTATGCCTCCCACTGTCAACCCATCCAACATGTCTGATCCACCCGCAGAAGTATATATGGAGACACTCGCTAACAAGCTCAATTTGAGTGTTGTCGATGACTAGTGCACGAGTCGACTCACGTTTGGTTAAGTTATTTGCGATATTATACCATATACTAGTACTGTCATATCTACATTTCAGTGATGTTGTATTCTCGGATCTCACATTCTAGACCTCCCTCTTTGTGACATCTTGGGTTGGCATTCCCGACAATACCACTTTGTTTTCTTGCTTGGCACCTCTGCCAGACCCGTACACCCAATGTGAAACTAGTTGCTCCTGTTAGCAAAGCCAAGGTGGGCGGTGACGAAAAGCGCCTACCCATTCAAACCTACAGGCTCCCTCGTTGTCGCAAGCAATCATCTGTAGGCCCCACGCAAACATCATCATAAACAATGGCTCAGGACATGAAACAACAAGCAAGGACACCCACCGTCCCAAAGGATACCTGATTGCAGTAGCAATACCGCGCTTCATTCGGGTCAGCTGGAACGCTCGGTCCCGGCGGTTGAGGCTGAGCAGGAAGCGTAAGTCGGACACTCGTGCGACGCGTGCGAGGAACCGCGGGCTCTTCGCCGTCAACCACAGCAGATGGATGTATTTCCTCTTTCACGGGTTTCGTGAGTTTGGGAGCGGCAGCTTTCTTGCTCTTCTTTGGTACCTTGGGTGAAGGCTGTTGTGGACGAGGAAGCTCCAGGACGGTTGGTTCTTCAGCGTACAGCTCCGGTTCAGGGGAGAGTGATGGGACGGGACTGTGTTCAACGCGTGGGGGACGTGCCCATCGGGGGACGGTGAGGTCCGGAAGAAGGATCGGCGCTAGGTGGGTGCCGGGACGCACACCAAGAGATATGGCAGCCTCCTGCTCTTTAATAGCTTGGTCAAGAAGGCGGATTTGTCGGTCTACCTGTCGGGTGCATAGATAAGCCATCTGCAGACGGAAGCGAGAAACGCCCTCACAGTTTCGTACGCTGTTTGCGCGATGCTCACTTTCTCTTCTGCCGTCCGGATAGCCTCTTCAGAGGTTTGGGCAATGTGCTGGAGGAATGTGCGGGTCGTTTCTCCGGGCTTTGGTTGGTAAGTCGAAGACGAGCCAGCATTTGTCTTTGCTGTGCCGATGCTGTCATTGACAGCAGCACTGGCATGTGAGGAATTGACAATGCCGGTTTGCGTTGGAGCGGGCCCCTGATCAACGTCCATTGTGTCTGACAGAGCTTGAGCAC
>JBBPMS010000018.1:104365-118026 GCA_038090435.1 Phylloporus scabripes | reverse complement strand
TGCATGCAGAAACAGTCAATGGATATGTTACAGCTCCATCAGGCCACGATGACGGATGCGTTACAAAAACTACTGATCACCCCCAGAGAAGTTGAGTTGGCTCTCCAGGGGCACAACTCTGGAGGGAATGATGCACACGAGCTCATGCGCGTGGGTCAAGAGGTAGGATCCACTTCGTCGTGATGGGTCACGATTCTCAATTCCGATTCTGGATCAATAGCGCCTCGTAAAGCTTCGCGAAGAGGTACCTGTGGCGTCCTCTACGATTCTGAGTGATGGCCGGCAGATTGATCAATCGCCATCGTCCTCCCCGCCTCCATCCCCTGTTGCAATTGTCCAAAACCAGCTTGAGCAAGCGCTCTTCAACCTTCACCGCTTGGCTAACATTCCTCCCACTATACCCATCTTGGACAACCAAGTCAAAAAAGTAGGCTCGTCATCTGTGCGTGGTGGCCCATACAGTCACGTAGTTGAAGGGCGTTGGCTCGGCGAAAAAAAGGTTGGTTTGTGTCTTATCATTATGACAAAAGATGTCATGTAGCTGTAGGTGGCATTGAAGACGATACGGATTTTGGATACGCGCGATCCCAAGGCGCAGAGATTACAGACGGTCAGTGTGCAATCTGACAAACGCTCAATACATGTCGAGCTAACCCGTTTACTGTAGCGGTTTGAGCACGAAATCACGGTATGGTGGAAACTGAAGCACGAAAACATCCTCACAATGTTGGGCATTGTGACTAATATGGGCCTCATCCACATCGTCAGTTGTTGGGTTGACAGTCATTTGGGACCCGCCTTCTGATCACCCTTATAATAGGTCTCTCCTTGGCAATTGGACAACGTACGGAAGTGGGTGTTTCGATGACATGCGTTTGATGGTAGTCTGATGGTAGTCGACAGTTACCGTTACGATTACCCAGATGTCAATCCCTTGAAACTGGTAGGTCGCCCTTACATCCTCGAACAACACACCGTTGACCGTAACTTAGCTCAGCCAATCCGCCAAAGGCCTAGAATATCTTCACGATCAACAGATCGTGCACGGTAACCGTGAGTCCCCAAATCCGCTCACATCTCTCGTCGACTGACGCCGCCCTCCCAGTGAAATGCGTACGTCTCCACCATCACGTGCTAGTCTGATACTGATTACACCATGCTGCAGACCAACATGCTGGTCTCCGAAGAGGTAGGCGAAACGCTCCCCCTCGTCCCCTCCCTCCCTCATCCTTCCCTAGGGCGTCGTCTCGCTCTCCGATTTCGGGCTCACTCAGGTCCTCACCGAGGTCACTGGTAAACCAGTCACCTTCACCACCACGGTCGCCATCCGGTGGCATGCTCCGGAGCTCCTCGAAAACGAGGACGCGACGCCGACGATGGCCTCGGACGTGTTTGCGTTTGGCATGAGCATGCTTGAGCTCCTGACGATGAAGAATCCATACTCCCACCGGAAGCGGGATATCACCGTTATACAGGACGCGACTGAGGGAATTCTGCCGCCGCGTCCACAGGAACCCGAGGCAGTGCCTTGGGTGTCGGACACGCTGTGGGATACCTTGCATAGATGCTGGAAGTGGAAGCCCGAAGAACGCATGTCGGCAAGGGAGCTGTCGTCGTTCTTGGAGCACGCGTCAGAATTGCCAGGAAGATGATGTAAATATATATGCCTTTGACCTAGTCTGACATGTACACTATGGGTTTGAACGTGAACTTTGAACCTCGACTAATGCTATTCCACGATCCACAGAATAACAACCAGTCGAGCGATGCGAGCATTATGATAACGTGCGGGATGGAAACAGATAACATGCAGAAGAACAAGTAGGGTAAAGTACAATGGACTAGGGGGTATTCCTGGGAAAGAAAATTTAGGCAAGGCCAGCTCGTTGTTTTAGACTCTAGCAACTAATTAAAGTTCACTGAGGCGTTGGGTAGGAAGAGAAAGTGAAGAAAAATAATTCAGACCGCGCAGACTACCTATTTAGTAGCAGTCGTCTGAAGCCATCCCATAAGCTCTTGTTCGAAAGGCTGTTCCAATGATGATGGACGACTCACTGCTAGCCCGAGCGTGCGGCTGGAATACTGGGACGAAAGACCGTGCGATTGAGTTGACCTGTATGTACGGGAACTCGGACCCATCGAGGTCGAATGAGAGGGTGTGGAGGTAACCCCGTTCGCAAGGGTACGAGTGGTTCGAGCAGTCAAGGGTGTTGGAGCACTGATCTGCGACTTCTTTGGTGTCTCCGTGACCTTGGAAACCCGCGAGTTCGTAAGACTTGAAGATGACAACAGAGCTTTCGCTGTGGTAGGTAAAGGACTGGTAATTTTGCCACGGCGTCCAGCCTTGAGGAATGCGTGTTGCAAGGCAGCCTGAGGTTTCATTCGCCGCTCAGGATCCCAGACCAAACAACGCGCTATGAAATCCACGAAATCTTCATCTTGGCACCGAAGCACCTGTGCAAGAGACTTTGTCCCCGGTCTTCTTCTGCGGCCCTTGGAGTTCACTACTGGTCTCGGAGCACCACTGTTATCTAGATCACGAGTCAAGCCAGGCCAAGCTACCAACCATACAACATACCAAAGAAGAGCCGTTTGCGGGAACTGCGGTTGACAAAGTCCTTGTCGGGGGGACCAAGCACCTCCATGATACACGATAACTGCTCTTGTTCATTCTCACCGGGGAAGATTGGGAAGCCAGTGTACAGTTCGGCAAGGATGCAACCCAGACTCCACATGTCAATGGCCATATGGTAGTTCATGCCAAGTATGACCTCGGGCGAGCGATAAAAGCGACTCTGAATATACGTGTAGACTATGGCAAAGATGAGACAGGAAGGCGGTGGATGATGGACGCGCACTTTTTTCGTGTTCGAAACAGCTGCTACCAAAGTCAATGACTTTGATGGCGCTCTTGGCTGGATGCTTCAGCAAAACATTCTACGTGCCACGTCAGATGGGTTACGGGCAAATCTCAGAAACTACCTCGGGTTTCAAGTCGCAGTGGACGATCCTGTGATGGCGCATTAGACACAAGGACATGATCATCTGGCTTGTGAATCTCCGAATCAACGTGGTCGTAAAACCGACGAAGCCGTTGGCCTTGATCAACTCGTATAAATTGATACTGAGCAACTCCATCGCAATGCAAAGATGGTTTCGGAAGTAAAAATGTTCAGTCATTTTGATGACGTGATGCTTCTCTTCTTGATCCTGAGGACGCGGTTTAAACCCAAGTGAACTGGTAGTCCCATCCACATACCCATTTGCGAAGGTTATCCAAAATTTTGATCTCAACCAATGCCTGGTGGTGGAATCTTTTCTTGTTGCGAATGATCTTGATTGCAACAGATTCTCCTGTTTGGTGGTCCCTGCAATTCAAGACTTGACCAAACGAGCCCTTGCCAAGCGTATCCAGAATTTCATAGCGATAAGCGAGATGATCATTATTGACAACGAGATAGTCGCCGCGCTCGTCGTCGTACCCATAGTTGTTGGCCGAGAAGTCTGGATGTGCCTGTTTCTTCTGACTGCCTGCACCCACACAGTATATTAGAGGATAGTTGAGACACTCTTCGCGCTCATAGGCGGACAGGAATTGCGCTTGACAACCCTTCAAGAGTGCTACAGGACATCAGTGAGGGCGTTTGTCTTTGTAAAATCCGATAACGTACCATCGGGCGAGAGTCCGGGACCTGGGGGTATTGGCTCTGGGAACTTGAGCATTTCATCCAATTCCTCCTGCGTTGCACCGGTGGCCATTTTCTTGGCCTGCTGGCGCCGGATGTACTGGAGCATCTCCTCATCCCCAAGGAGCTCTTCTTCATCCACTGTGCTTGGAACGGGAGAAGGCGTGGACAAGGACTGACGGCTCGACGAGGGCGTTCCAGCTTGAGCACGTTGTACATTCGAGCTCGTCGTGTTGCTGTTGTTATTTGAGGTGCGCGAAGTTGGCAAGGAAATCTTCGGACTTAAAAGCTTGAGACTCTTTGAAGGTGAAAGAGCGGAAAAGCGGTGGTGATTGTGGGATGGTTCATTCGGCTGAGCTGTTACGGATGCTGTCGAAGCCACAGATCCGGTGGAGGCTTTGCGTAGCGTACTAAATGAAACTGAGTCACGATTAGATTTACGAGGGATTCCGCCTGCAGACGGGGGACCAGAAGGCTGGCGAGGCACTCTCGAGCTAGCCGTCGGAGAAACACGTATAGATTGACGTCTGGAGTGAGTTTCCGCCGTCTTTCCGCCTTTAGCTTCCACGTTATCCAACACGACGCCGAATTCGTTTGTGGTCGCCTCACCAAGTGGTGGGGATGGATCGGTAGAAGGTGCCGTAACGTTAAGACTAATGCGCCGACCGACAAGAGTGCTCTGTGCCGAACTAACTCCCAATCCAGGAGAACCTGCGGCAGATGTACGACTCGAAATCCGTGGTATCTTGGTAGGGGTCTCTTTGGGTAACGAGGAAGAAGAATTCAGCAGAACAGAAGGTGGGCCATCTTTCATATCCTTTGATGCACTATATCCAGTGGTTCCAACTGAAGGTGAGCCAGCAATGGTAGGGAGCTGGTTCCTGCTACGGAGAGAGGCGTCGGACTGCTTTTGCATTGAGCTGATAGTCTGGGAAGTGACGCGGGAGGATGATCCTGTTCTGGTGATAGAAGTCGCAGTGGCGGGCGTGGAAATTGAATTGTTAGCAGTCTTCAGATTAGCGACACGCTGTGCAGTCGTGGCGGGAAGTGCGGTCATCTGCATGGGTGGTAACGTCACAGTGGCACTGGCCTTTTTCGCGTCTGTAGATGATAACGTCTTGGCCAAAGCCTTTAGTACTTCCTCTTGATGACTATGTTCTCGCTTACCTTGCCACGCTTGCGACCCATGAGGACTGATATCCTGCTTTCACTCCGATCTTTTGGCTCATGTTTGTTCTTCTCCTTCTCTGCCTCCCGAGACCGTCCGCTATCCCTAGTCTCTTTGCCTGCCCCAGCATCGCTCTTATCGCCATGCAAGCTTCTTCTTGAACTCGATTTCAACAGCGCCGGCAACCCCAAACTGAGCACCGAAGATTTCTTGTGCGAACCCGGAGTATTTGGTGCAGTACGAGACGGATCCTTGATAGGAGAATTACCTGCCCTCTGACTGTTCTGCGTAGAATTCGGAGCCGATGGAATAGTGGGTGAAGCTGACGTCGGTATGACATTCGCGGGCGGAATCTGCATACTTTGGGAAGAGGAGCGTCGGAAGAATGGAATTGACGAGGGTGTGAGACGTTTCGATTGATGCCTTCGTGTAGACGAAGCTGGGCTAAGGGGCGCATTCTGTGGAGCCGACAATCCAGTCGTATTATTGCTACCACTAGAGCCCGTCCCAGGACGGCTAGAGAGTCCCTTTTCGCGGTCGGGTGTTTTGGTGGAATGGATGGCGGGCGATTTCGCCCCGCGTGTGGATCCGACAGAGGAGAAGGATGCAAGGGATGCAGCGGATGTCATCGCATCAGGCTGGACGGGGGACCAAGACGCGTTTGGAGCATCAGGAGGTGAAAGGGCGTGTTCCCGAGATGCAGACTTGCGCAGCTGTTGACTAAAGCTTTGCATCGAACGAGGGCTCAGCGGAAAGCTAGCTGTCTTGTTATTTGAATGCCAGTGTTCCTTGTCTTTCATCGAAGAAAGAGACGGCGAACTCGTCAACTTAATGTTTAGTGCATTAGAGAAACTCCATTTCTTTGAGGGTGTCTTGGCAACAGCTGGCACAGACTCGGGCGCGGACTGGGTCCCTTGATTCGCAGAGTCGTGAGGATGAAAAGAATGAGAGTGGGCTAATGATTTCGAGGAAGAGGGAACCTCAAGGGAAACCGTGCGATCAACCTCACTATCATCTGCTCCGGAAGGAGGAAAGCCAATGCCATACGAAGACTGTGGAGAGCGATAGTTTGACAAGTCCTTCGGCAATGGAGGAACGGGAGGAACGCGATCCTCTTCCAAAGCTTCGGCACTGGCGGCAAGTGATCCAGTACGATCTTTGTATAGTGCGCCATCGCCACCAGAGTAAACACTGGAAATATCACTACCCGCACTGTTACGCCTTCCCTTCCCAACACCCGTAGAATGCCTGCCTGAACCGGAAGGGGCAGATACCGAGGTTGCACTAGTGGCAGTAGATAGAGATGCCGAATCCCGCGAACTGGTAGGGGTGCTCGTATAAGTAGTAGAAGAGGCAGATCCGCGTTTGGGAGTGAAGTTAAGGCGTGCACCGATTGACGTATGCTTTTTGGAGGGTTTCTCAGGACCCGAAGAACTGTGATGCTCATCCCCACTCGTGATTGACCCTATTCGTGCGTCGTGAACGTCTTGGGTAATAATATCTCCAGAAGAACCCGTAACACCAAGCCCCGACGCCGGCTGACGAGGAGGCTCCTCTTTTCTCTCTTTTTCCTTGGTGCTACCTCTTCGGCTGATCTTTCCGCTTTCATTGCTAACCCCCTCCCAATGCACACCAGGACGTCCGGTGGTACTTCCCGGTGTCCCGGGTCGACTCATGCTTGCCCGATTCAAACTACTGACACTCGCACGTGCACGTGCGGTTTTGCCAGACAAACCATCAAGCTTGCGGAGGGCCTCGGCATGGGCATCGTCATCCATGCTTGACCAACCTTCCTGGGTCCCACGAAGTAGAGAGTGCGCAACACTGGGTGAAGTGTAGTTATGAGAAGACTCCTTGTTTGATGACGAAGAAGGCCGATGGGGAGGGGTGGTAGCGGTCCCGGCATGCTTCAGGAACTGATGGATGGACGTCGTAGAAGGGGAAGGAGGCAAGTGGGAAAAATCAGTTGTGTGAACACGCCGAGGATGAGCCACCGAAGCTGGGTCAGGTCCGGAGGACGAGTCCCCAGTAGAAAGTTGACGTGTATGCGTGCTGCGTTCACGTTCGACCCGAGGAGAGATTGTAATCGGAGCTGACTCAGTAGGGGGCGCTACTGAAGTGGACTTCGTGGTCAAACTCTCCCTGCGACGATCGCGTACTCGGTCGCGAGTGCTGCTTGTTGACGCTGTTGATGCTGTACTACGATGCTTACGAAGGGTAAATGGTTTTTCGTCTTTGGAGGCGAGCTGACCGCGATCTTTGGATGCAGAAGCACCGGAACGTTTTGAGACTAGCGAACCCGATTGATCCATCTCAAACTCATCAGAAGTGCGCTTCTTTGCTTTACGCAGAGGCGTGAGGGGAGCGAAAGAGCTTGGAGGCGAGGACGACACATCGCTTAGAAGGGACTGCTCGGTTGGGAGGGGTGGAACGGTGGGAGAGGGCGGCTCAGGCGATGGGGGATGTATGCGGTCAAACGGGTGTAAGAGCTCGGAACCGAGTGGTTGACGAGGGTAGAGAATCTCTTCCCCGCCACTCTCGTCAGCCACCGAACGCCGGGTCCGGATCGTGCGTGTCAACGGTTTGGCGTCGTGCTAGAGAAGTGAAGGTTGGTAAACTGAGTAATAGGGAAGGAAGGGGAAAAACCTGATCCTGCTCATCTTCGCCATCGACCGCTTCGATTGTCCACGGGCTGTCTGGACCATCAGGCTCGACGTTGGGGACGACCACCTCTGCGCTATCTTCTTCCTGGAGCACGTCGAGAGTGTTGTTGTCATCGTCACTTGGGCGTCGGAAGAGTTTTCCCCAGCGGGGAGTAGCGAGTTCACCGACACCGACTAGACCTTGTCGGTCAATGTTGGCGGGATCACGTATGGGTGTCATAGGCAAGGAAGAGTCGCCGGGGATGCGGGTTTCCGGGGATGTGCTTGGAAATGAAGGGTCCTGGAATTGCTGTGCTGGAGAGTCAGACGGTGACTGAACGCCAAAGTAGTAGGGATCCAAAGACGAGGTAGACGACCCTGGGCGAGAACTAAGGTCCTTGTCAGTGTCAACCTGCAACGTGTCGTGGGAAGGCGGAGGCTGAGTGACGTGGACACGGAGCTGGGATGTGGGACATGAGTGGAGGACGTTGGGGACGGCAGAAAAAGACGTACTTGGGCATCGTTTTCAGGGACGGGTAGCTGGAGAGGACCATCGCCGAGTGGGGCGACTACGAGGGAATCATGGCCGTGCTGGGCATATGCCGCAGACATTCCGCAGCGCAGGTCGACGGGTGGCCAGGTGGGAGGGCGATGGCGAGCGAGACACGAACTGGTCGTCGTTGGCGACGACGAGCAAGAGGCGTGGGCAGAGAAAGTCGGGAAGTTTTGTTGGTGGTTGTTTGTGCTCCGCCACTTGAACGCCGACGCGGGTGCGATTGGAGTTGGTTCGTCGCGGCTGGCCTCTGAATGAGTGTGAAAGGAAAAGGCGGCGGTTTTGTAAGGCGATAAAATGTAGGATTGGAGAGTTGTAGCGGTTTGGTTTGAACTCAGCGGGGCCAAGGACCCATCCGTGGCGACAGTCCGCCGAGCTCAGCGAAGTCCGGTCGTCCACCGTGCTCTCGACGTACGTTTGCACGCAGCGAAACTTGGTAATGACCCCGTTGACGTTCTTTGCCATGCCTGCTGCAGCTCGCACCTCCCGTCGTCGGCGCGGCCATACAAATATTCGGCTGGCACCACGTGAACCCAAACACCACTGGGCCAAGTTTGTCAAACGCGTGTCCGAGCCCTGACAGTCTTTAATCTTGACCGAAATCATACTCTCATCGTCACCTTCAAAGCCTCTTTCTCTCCTCTCTCTACTATCTACATCCTCCCCTTCTTATACCCACTACTCCCCACCACGCCAGATTCGCCCCATCTCCCGCCTCTATGTCCACTGTCGAGCGAAATCAGACGCCCGACGGCGACGACCTCGCGGACTCTCAATCCACCGACCCCCAGCCCCAAATGACAGTCCATCCCGTCAGTGGTTATTCAAGCATGCCCATGCACATGTACCCTTTCCCACCCGGTCTCGTCCCTCCCCAGCCCCCTCGTTCAAAGCGCAGGCAGGTCAAGAACGCATGCACAAACTGCCAAAAGGCCTGCAAGAAATGCGACGACGCACGTCCCTGCCTCCGCTGCGTAAAGTACGGCATCGCTGAAGAGTGCGTTGACTCTCAGCGAAAGGAGAGGAAAAAGGGTGTGAAACGTGGTCCCTACAAGAAGCGCGATGGAAAAGGTGTGCCTTCGTCTTTCTCGCCACACTCCTTCCGCTTTACGCAACACTCGCGCCATCTTTCTTGTCCTCTCCTTTACCCTCCTTTCTGACTTTGATTGAGGTCGCGCAGGCTCCAACGTCGACACTGTCGACGCGCCAGAGCAGCAGAGCATGCCTCTCCCACAAGGCATGCCCCCGCCCTCGGCATCCCCACCCATGCCCCCTTACATGGCCGCCCCTATGGGCTATGCTGCGGGTTTCTATGGGCAGTTCCCCGCCCCACCCACACCAAAGCCGGGTGAGGCTCCAGCCTACTACCCCCAATTCTACATCACACCCGTCCCGCCCCCAAACCACAATGGACATGGTCAAGAAGGTGAACAGCAGGGGTACGCGCAGCCGCCGCAATTCTATCCGGCCACGTTTCTCCCGTACGCGCCCCAGCCGTACGGTCCTTACATGGTCCATCCCCATCGTCCCGATGGCCAGATTCCGATGGCTGCACCTCAGTACACGTCTTTCACACAGTTGTACGGCAAGCCACCTTCTGCTGGGGGGCCCCACGAAAACGGCAGGAACGACCATGGTCACGGGGAGGAGAACTAGGTGCAAAGGTGTCGTTGACTCGCATCTAATTGTTTTTGTTTTATATCTCTTCTTTCTTCTTTCTTTCCTCTTCTCATCAAAGTCTCTCCTCATTAACCATACAGCTCGTATGCCTTGTGTCTCTGGCTGTGTATACACAATGTAGGTTACATGATGATGCTATCTCATGCCATGCCATGCCTATATATTGTATTGCTATAATGTCGTCGATACCTACTGCTGGACCAGGTTGATGGTTTCAATGCAGACGTTGTTGCCTTTTCTACGTCACTCGGGAGGCTGTCAAACTGACCGTCTCGCTCACAATTCGTGAACGCCAACCCCGCATCATTTTAGTAGGACCGATGTTCCGGATCTCGATCGAGGAAACAAAAAAAACTCGCTGTCGTGGAACGGAGGCTCGCTGCTTTTGGTCCTTGGCTAGCACCGCTCAGCGGCGTTGCTATGACCCTGCACCGCCGTTCTCCTAATCCCGGGCGAGCCTTGTTTCAAAGATCTTTTGGGCGACTGTCACACCGGGCGGGGCGCGGAGGGATCGCGGTTATAGTCATGGGCGCCATTGCCAGACTCAAGCGCCATCCCTTCTGTGCAGGGCAACTGTCCTCCCATTAGTTGGCGTACTAATATCACAGAGTACATACTGATAAGTATTGATACATGTTGAACGGCCAGCTGTCATAGGACCCTGCATGAATAGATCGGACCTCGACAACTCATTCATTACGCCAAACCTACCGAAGGAACCGGTAAAAACCAGAGCCTGCCAAATCTATCGATCTCCGAGGTGCCTAAAACAAATATGATTCGTTTAACAAATGCCAGTTTGAGGTAGGGGACGATCGATCCCAATAGCTGCCAGTACTTGCTCTTCATAGTGTAGCCAAGTCACCAAAATTACCGCTGTTAACCTGTGCATCTCCTGTTTGCTTGATCCGAGGACTTTGTCCTGTAGTCGTGCTAAATTGAAGAATGCTCTCGCAAACGATTGGATTCCTCATTCATAGAGACTTCGTTTTCTCACCTTGTTGGAGCAAGTTTGTGATCCGAGGCACGGTCCTTACAACGTGTCTTGGTGGACATTTTATCCTAAAAAGGAGGACCATGTGTGTCTACAGCAACATAGCGAGTCGTGAACGTTCCCAGGCGCCACTGAGAGAACCACTGGCACTAATATTGGCGATAGTAACACATCAGCATTCCCTTGCTCAGTCATCACCAGATGCGGGGCGACCCGATGATGGAGGGAACGCACAAAGGCTCACAAGGAATTACTAGCATCTGGGTGGGCAAAGGGCAGAGCTCACCCAGTCGGATTTGGTTATCGCTGCTGCCCCCTTACGGTACTAGGAGCGGAACGGAGACGGCAAAGGCCTTGCAAGCAGGCATCAGAACATTACGCCTTGCGCCCTCATGACCGCGTACGTTCTCTGATAAAACGTGTTGTGATGGCCGATCCGGTAAGACATGAGCTCAAATCGCCGCAGGCCAGCGACTAGCGACTCACCGTTCTCGTTACAAGCACATAATTCCTTTTAGAATGATATTCCGTGAATCGATGGTGCGGCAACACGGGGCGGGTAATAGCCTGGAACCATAGGTCTGATTCTAGCCACAAGGTGAACTGGGTCGCGAATCGGATCGACGGAGGTGAGGAGGGAAACGGAGGCGGTTAGGCGCAAGTTGAGGTGGCGTAAATTACTGATTATCTTGAATCGATGGTCTTCTGTGCCTCTCAGAAGAGTAAGAACGGCCGCCAGTTCCTACAGGAGACGGGCTGTGTCTCAGGTTCTCCGCGGGTCGACATAAACGAAGATCGACGATCCCACATCATCTACGGGGTGGACTTTTATTGACCGGTTCTCTCACGGCCATCGAAGCAGAATGCAGCCATCACCACCAGGCAATGATGGCCAATTGCTAGCACGGTCACTCGGCTCAGTCAAGTCTCTCATTGGCCTCCAACTGGTATCTCGCCTGGTTACATTCGCCCTCAACCAAGCCCTCGTCCGCCTCGCCTCTCCTCGGGCATATGGCACTGCAGCTGTCCAGTTCGAGCTCATCATGAGCACTCTCCTCTTTCTGAGCCGAGAGGGAGTCAGAAACACCCTCCTTCGGCTCTGGCCCCGCGCGCCAGGTGCGCGCACACCTTCCTCCGACCTGTTGGCGGCACAGTGCGCTAATCTAGCCACGTTGCCCTTCTTTCTTGGCATACCAACCACATTCGTTACCATCGCACTTTATGTTCTCTCTGCCAGTGAAGCCACTACATCTCAGCCCTACTTTTACCTTGCATTATTTGGCTATGTTGCTGCTTCCCTCGGTGAGTTGTTGAGCGAACCCATGCATAATCGGTAAGATATATTCGCCATTTGTGTTACCAATATGCTTAACCTCGGGTAGTGCTATGGGTCAGGTGTGCACAGATGTTCGAGTAAGAGCTGAAGGGCTCGGAATCATCGTCAAAACAATCACGACCTACTTGGCATTACTCTACGACAGCAACTCTCAGCAACCCAGTCAACTGGCGTTGATCGCATTTGCTCTCGGTCAGTTAGCGTATAGTGCAGCTGTATTTGCAGTGTACAAGGCCCAATTTCCTGAATTGAGCCTTTCACCAACTAGTCTCGCTGAGAAGCAGCAGCAAACTCCCAAGTGTGTCACCCATCTTTCAACCCATCTCTACTTAGCTTGATCCCAGAATGGACAACCAGAATCTATGGCGCCGCTTTATTGTCAAGTTCTTCGACCCCGATGCGGTGCAACTCTCAGTGACGATGACATCGCAGTCGGTAGTGAAACATTTTCTCACTGAAGGCGATAAATTGCTTGTTTCATACTGGAGCCCTCTTGAAGATCAGGGTGGTTATGCAATTGCCGTCAATTATGGTATGTTTAGGACTGATCCTAATATGATATTCATTTCGCATTTTGCTCTAGGATCCTTGATTGCGCGCATCGTCTTTCAGCCAATTGAGGAGATGTGTCGAGTCTACTTCTCTAAAATTTTATCGGGCACCACGTCAAAGGAGGACTCAACCGCGAACGTGATCCCGAGTAACATGGCAGCACTCGAGCAAGCATCCACTGCTGTTACCTCCTTGTTGTCGGTCCAGTTGGCCTTCTCCATGCTTGTCGTATCCTTTGGTTCATCATACCTACCGATTGTCTTGCAGTTTTTACTTCCGGCACAATATGTATCCACCAACGCACCTAAAGTTCTCTCCGCATGGATCTACTATATACCAGTCCTTGCTCTCAATGGTGGGCTAGAAGCGGTTTATTCTAGCGTCGCTACTTCGCAAGACCTACGCGCGCAGAGTCGGTCAGTCATTTCTCCTTTGTGGATCATCTAATTTTCACACTGTGCAGATGGATGCTCGCCTTCTCGGTGATTTATATATTGTCTGCCGCCGCTTTGTATAACCTTGGATTCGGTGACACGTCGCTCGTGTATGCGAACATTGCCAATCTCACTGCGCGCATAGGGTATACCACGATGTTCGTAGCGGAGTACTTTGGCAAGAGGATGGAATTTAACCCATTCAGGGTCAAGAACGTGATCCCTGATTGGAAGTTCTCCAGCATGGTGGTGCTGTCCTTTTTTATCGTCTCCCACAATGAGGCGAGACAGCACGTTACGGAGGAGGTACGACGGTTGGGTCGCAGGGCGTTGTTCTCCACCTTGGTGTTGACTCATGTTGCGTTGGGAGGTGGATTGGGCCTCGTGTGTGTTGGACTGTGGTGGGTAACAGAGGGTAGGAGATTGATTACTCGGGAACGAATCAAAGCGGAGTGAATGCACCGTGGCAGACATTTACTCGGCCTTCTTACCTAGGTATTAGTTACCACTGAACTAGTCACGTTACACTGCCACTAAGTTTCTTTAGCGCTCATTTGATCTTCTCTACATGCACCCATCTCGGAATGGCTTCGGAAGTCGTTGTGGAACCCATTGA
>JBBPMS010000018.1:65589-95106 GCA_038090435.1 Phylloporus scabripes | reverse complement strand
GTGTTAGGATTGATATTTGGCTTCACAGGCAGTCTTGCGTACACCTGCGCAAGAACGCTATCCATGTGGTATGGCTATGATACACTGCGCACTGGTCTTGTACTGCTTTCCTATGGAGTAGGCGAGTTGGGGTTCATCTCAAGGCGCTTCATCTAACATTTTGATTATAGGGAGTATATGCGGTAGCGTTTTCGGCGGGCGATGGTCTGATAGGACGCTAGTGAAGCTCCAGAGTCAGCACGGGCAGAAGATGCATGCAGAGGTGGGTCGTCATCTTTTTCAACCCGTCCTCGTTTTACGCCGGAAGCCACAGCTGCGTCTCTGGGCTACATTGCCTGCCATGCCGTTGCTTCCCCTTTCTGCAGTAGGTTATGCTTGGATTTGCCAGACCCACCAGCCGATCGCCGCGATTTGCGTGACATTGTTCATCTCGGGTATTTCTGTGGCGTTAGTCTTCTCCGTATCGTTTGCTTGATGAGCCGCTGAGTCATTCTCTACCAACAGGTGGATGTACAGCAATACCCTCGCTTATATTGTCGACGCCAATGTAGGTCGCTCCTCAACTTCTGTCGCAGTAAACAGTGCGTATAGAGGGATACTCGCTTTCATCGCAATCGAAATTGCCATTCCTCTCCAGGTGACTAACGTTTCCTTGTGGATGACCCGTACTCACCCTCTCACACAGAACAGCATTGGGGATGGTGGATTGTACACCTTTTGGGCAGGCTTGTTGGCCATCGTGAACATACTCATCCTGTTGGTCCTCAAGTTCGGCAAACAATGGAGGGAGACGAGTGAAGAAGGCGATGTAAAGAATGAGACAAAGTGACGGTTGACTCGAACTTTGACGAATTTTCATGTTTTCTACCACATGTATATTATCTATAGACCATTATACACACTACAGGACGATGTCGAGGCTGCAAGGAGAATACTATAGAACATGATATATCTATGCAGGGGGATCAGCGCTCAGCTTCGGCAACGAGATCAACTTATATCTGGGCATTGCCAGCCTGATCGACACTCCGCAGCTTCACGTACACATCACTACCTGTGTTATTTCTGAATACCACCAACGAGCAAACGTGGACAAATGGACTTACCCCATCCATCTAATGAAAATAAATCGAGTGAACCACCGAAATATTTCGCATATAACCTGCTCATCGGAAGTCCATATCCCAGACCAGCAATCGTTCCCAGTCCAACTTGCAAGCCTTTCTCCGTGATCTCGCCAAACAAGTTGCCGTCGCCTGCACTCGTGCCACCGACAGCGGCACTCCCGCCAACATGCTGCGCAGCATAAGGTCCACCGTCGTCACTGTCCGCGTTACTGGCGGTCGTAAACGCGTACGAGAATATCCGCGGCATGTTGGAAGGCGATACGCCCCCTCCTTGATCTCTAACCCGGATCGACAAAAAGGGCAGGGCAGGAGAAGGCGGGGGAGAGAGAGTTACTGTAACCGGAGAGACCGCATGCGTAGATGCCGTGCCGTGCAGCTTGTAATGATGTTCAACCGTCGCACGGAACGCGTTCTTGAGTATCTCGGTGAGGATATACTCGAGGTGGACGGGAACATAGCTGGCGCAAAATGTCAGACGGCGATTCGACAGAGACGGGGCAGGGACTCACGCAAACGTCGTGTCTTGATGTCCGTCAATGATGAGCGTCGGAGCGGCGCCAAGCGTTGCCTCGCAAAGCTCACTCACGAATGCACCACACATTTTCACCATGGCGGCGGGAGAGCAGGCCATGTCGACGATGCCGTAGTGAGACGTGACGCCGATATGTCGCTGAGCCTCGAGGGCTTGCGATAGCGCGATGTGCTGCTCAGCGATGAGACGGACTGATATCCGATTACGAATGGCACCGTCCAAGAAATTGCTTATTTGCGTTGGAGACATGTATTTGGCGCATTCCTGGAAGCTGGAATGACGGGGTTATCAAGATGTCCGTGTTCGGGTCGTATCGTGCAGAAAGAACGAACCCCTTGGCCATGGTCGGTATGTCATTACGGTGGCTTTCCACCAAGTGGGAGAGCTCAGCTGTGAAAGATGTGTTCTCTTCGAGTGTTGTGACGGGCGGGTGGGTGGCCAAGTATTGAAAGCTCTGTCTGTACGCGTTCAAGGTCTTGGAAACGTACGGATTAGTTCCGACAATGAACGGGAGGTTCTCGAGGGCGCGCGCGCGTCTCGCAAGGCGACGGGGTATCTCAGACAGCACGAATGAAACACTTTGGAGGACGGACTGCGGGGTGAGAGGCTGACCAAAGGCGACGAGCGAGTTTAGTGTGAGTGGATGAGGAGGATGTGCAGCATACGAAGCAAGCAGCTGTGACAGTTGAGCATTCGGAGGTTCTGGCGCACGTCGAACGTGGAACGAACGACGTTGGAGTCGCGCCAAATGTTGCATGGTGAGTTGCACAGGATATGACCGGGGCGGAGGTTGATCACATCTTTAGCCAGCCAAGTAGACGCCCGGAGGCCAACGAAGAATAACAAGGAATGTATATCTTTCTAGAACAGTACACGAATCTCACATCACCATCTCCTCGACTCAGACGACAAACGGGATCTGGTGCTAACTCATGCCAGTTCAACTTGCCTTCCGTTTCCTCCCCAACCTGTGTTCTTCGCGGAGAAATCGTCAATTATGCTATTAACGACAAGACTGTTACTCACTCGGTTTCGTTGACTCCACATCCTCGGCCGCCTCCGCTGTATAGGATGACGCTGTACTCACAGAAACAGAGGATGAATCCTGTCGACGCGCTGGCCGTCGTGATCGCGGCTCATGTGTCGGGACGGTGTCTGGTGCTGGCGAGTGTGTAAGTGGAGGGGACTGTAGAGGAGGATGCGGGATGTTGGACTGAGGCGTGGCGCTAACCGCGGATAATCGTGGCAATCGAATTCTGAGCGTAGGTGTAGATGATGTACCAGACTGCGTGATCGTTACTGAAGCTTTCGGTGTCACGGGTTTGACGTAGGATTGCGTAACAGGCGGAGGCGGAGCTGGTGGCAGTGGGACAGGTTCCGATACAGCAGGTATAGGTGGGTCCGACGGTACTGGTGGAGAAGGTGCTCTTTCGACCACGGCTGTCCCTCCCTTGGTTCTCTCAGAAGCCTGCTTGGTTTTCCGACGTCCCCTACCTCCCCCGGGCTTTCTGGCTTGTCGGGATGTATTCTACACAACCTTTTAGCGCCATTTCCTCTATGTTGCAACTTTCGACCTACCGGACCAGTGGTTTCCTGAGACACCAAGTCGAGAGACGTTGGTTCTTCCCTTTCCACTTTGGTAGTAACCCTTGCCCTCTTTGGTTTAGCGGGAGATGGAAGATCGGTGGAAATATGTGACTGTGAGGCCCTGTCGGAAGGAGTGATTTCTGTGGCATTCTTAACAGACGGCCTGGAGGAGGCTTTGCGCTGTTTCGAGTTTAGCTCCCTTTTAAATAAATGCATTTGCTCACACTTGCCTTTGATACAATGGGTTTTGTAGTTTCTTTAGGCTCAGTCGGTTTGACCGCTGGCACACCGTGAGACGTTTCGGTCTCAAAATCGGTTTGGGTACCAGAATCTGCCATGACCCTCTCCTTTGCAAATCGACCTTCTGCAGGCCCAGGGGGTTCCGTAGGTGGTCCTGAGCAAGATTGACTTTTCAAAGAAAACAAGCCACGGAAATCGCATAAGAGCTTCAAAACGACATGAGTTCACGGCGCATTGCACAATGACGGGGTAGCTTGCCTGTGCGGTGCGTAAATCATCGAGAGAAACAAGACGCTCTTTGGACGACGACGATTGTGACTGAACATCCTCCTCCATCTCGTCAAGAGAGCTCAACGAAGTCAACGGGGACGACGTCAAGGATATGATATCCTTCTCTCTGTAGTGAAGACATGAATAACCTTTCCTGTAGAGAACAAGAGAGAAGCTCACCTGGGTTCTGGATATTGTCCCCTACTTATCTTGCTCCAGAAATCGAGCATGATGACACGTTCAGGAACCCTATAACGTCTCCCATTGATCAGTACCTCATCAAGGACAAGCTTTTCGGTCATCGCCGCCGACTGTGAGTGTATGATCTCGATGTTGCCGTTGTTCCATTGGTTGGGTTTGGTAATATCAATTGGTGTGACGTTTTGCTTTGGAATACGTCGCTTCCGTTGCTATGTATACCAAAACATGTCCGCGTGTTAAGTAAACCTCCAATGATACGCCCAGTGTCATTAGGAACTCACAAATACTTGATCAGCGTGATTTGGACACATCCATTTCTTTCCAAAGGCAGGCATGGATGTAAGAGGAGGATCAAGGCAGTCGAGATGGAAGTGGAGGTTGCAATAATCACAAGAGACAATCGCTTTTCCACTTTCCGCCGGACTATGTGAGATGGATGTCGACCTACGAGGGTGCCTCTTTGAAGGTGCGCATCCAGCAAGACCGCTCGATAGCGCTGACGCGCCACATCTAAAGCACAGTACGGGTACGCCGTTTCGATCCTTCAATCGATATGGTTCACGGTCTTCGAGCTGCCCATGACGACTGCAAAACATCGGTCAGAGAGCAAAGGACAAGATGATCAACTTACTTGAGGCGCGGCTGCTTCAGCTCTGAACTATCTACATATGTTCCATTGGCACCAGTAGCAACTGAAAAATATGGAGCGAAGTGCCGGTTGAAAATAGAACGCACAAACCATCTTTAAAGTAACCTCGGATATCCTCCGGGAGCTGGAATTCTTTAGGAATGGTCGTCTGAACAAGGTAAATGAGAGGAGACATGAAAGATGGGGCAGGCTTAGGTGGCGGGTTCTATGAAACACACGTTAGCAATCTCATACACGAGAAACACACGCCGAATGTCATACTCTGCGGATGAGACAGCTAGGACAAAACCATTTCTCGCCTTCTGGGAGGTCGACTGCCTCCATAGGCGGGTCCAAGCACCAGAGATGGAATGCTCGAGGACAGCTGTCACAATATACAAGTGCACCTAAGGACCGGCACGATGAACAATGATCCTCGTTCAGCTAGGCGCAGGATGTAAAAAAAAGTTGAGGATATCACACTAGCGACATCTCGAAGAACACGCACCACGCCTAATGGAGGATCAGGAGAAAGTGATATTGTCCCAAGAGGCTCCTCCTTCACTCTAACCCCTCGGTCAATCTCCCTTCCCTTCCCCTTATCCTTTCTCGCTGACCTTGCTCTCTCAGCGGTGACTGGTGGGACATAATCATCACATCCAGGCAGAGAGTTTGCACGCGACATTGACATCGAATGGTCGTCTGATTCGGGTTGTACCGGGAAGGGGTCTGAGTCTAGGAGGGGTGGCAAGCTGGGTTGGCGCGAAGGTGGTGCGTCTTGTGGATCGGAGGCAGGGAGGGGCAGAGGAAGGTTGCTGCTGGCGCCACCGTTGTTCAAGTTTCTGGCATTGGCCCTCTGTGCACGCCCGTTGGTAATCCTATAGCAGATGATGAAAAAAAATGACGAGGGACGTGGGGAATATGTCGACAAGGGTTTAGGTCGAGTCGTGAAGGGAATCGGTCAGAGAAAAACCCGGCGGTATGGAAAGGAGAGGCGGGCATACCCTTTATCGACTCTGGCTCGTTTGCGACGGGGCCCGTCGACGTCTGAGACGCCGAGAGCGGCTGACATGAGGCCCGAGTAGGTAGAACCAGGATCCGATGTGGGGAGATAGGACACGAACGCGGAGGGTTTCTTTGGGTCACGCTTCTGTGCAGCCTGCTGAACGGACAGCAGGGAAGGCGGACCTGGCAAAATTTCGGTGGAAAGGGAGGGATCCGAGAGGCCTTCGAGATGGGGCGGTTGCAAGACAGGAACTCCCTGCAACAAGTAAGCCGGGACCGAGTCCGCCATGGAAGTCATAGTTCAAGGACGAGAAAACGACCAAGCGGGACGCTCCACCGGTTGTCCGGGGTAGAAATCGCGGAAGGCCACGTCCAGGGACAATAAACGTTGTGGACAGGGAGATTACGGCCGACACTCGCAGCGCTCACCGATACAAACGCTCGGCGGTGGTGGCAAGCGACGTTGCGGCGGCGACTCCCACTGACAACAATCGTTGTATAATGCCAATATGTCCTATAATGCTCTAGCTACTACCCTTCCCTCGCTCACCGTCCTCGAGCTCCGCGCTGCACACCCATCAGGAGATCATTTGTTCCGTCATGCCACTAAACAAGTTCGAGTAAAAGTCTCGCACCATAACCACGAGCAATATCAGGTAGGAACCTGGGATGGTACATCCAACCATTGGCTGTCATCTTCCGGGACACTACAGTCCTCGGGTTGCGAGAGCGATCCTTCCCCTCTCTTCCTCGCCTGTGAGGCAAGCCGCCTATGCAGTCGTTTCGTTCGGTGCGCATCCCAGTCCCGCTCGTCAATCATGACCGGTTGTCGGGGGTTTGTTGTACACACTTGACATATAGTTTTCCGCCTCGCTTGCAGGATGTCGGAGGGGCTGACCACGAAAACGTGAGACCCGTGCCGCCACGTAAACAAATGGACGCACTTGACAGGCGTATGCTCATTAACAAATATTGAGCTCACGACGGGGGATACTGATGCGGGAGAGGGAAGATCTTCCTCTCTTAAAAAAGCTGAACAGGATTTAGTTGCGATCGCAATCAGCACTTTAGCTTACAATTTGTGATTGATTCAGCAGGGGATAGAACATTAGAGGTCCATTGATCACCCAAAACTAGTAAGAAGAGTCATCGTGATTTACAAATATGCTCTGAAATGTGTACACACCTGTGGCATCAAGAGTATACATGGAGGCCACTGGAATCCCGCTTCCAGAAAGTGTGTCGACGCTCTCTATCGCAGGAAGCATCTTGTTTCGGAGCCAGGTGACCTGACGTCTAGCATATTTGCGAGTTGACTGTTTCATATTTTCTACCGCCTTGTTAAAGACTTCTTGAGAGCCGCTGGGCAACGAGAGGAACTCGCGAAACTCTTTGAATCCTATCGGGAGATTTAACGGATGCTTTGGTGCAGGATTTCACATACCTATACATTGGTAAATGCCTAGGGTGTAGTCCGGCTCGGCTCTCGGCCCATTCTCCACCTCGGCCAAGGGACTATCGACTGAGGTCTGCGACGAAACAAAGGTCTTGTGAAGAGATCGTATTTCATCAAGAAGGCCATTCTTTGTCAAGATGGTCAGAAGAAAACCTATGTCAACAATGTTTGCAAACCTTGATCATATCGTCAATTCTCTGATCAAGACGGGGGTTCAACGCGGAAGGTTGCGCGTAGAGCCAGAAGCAAAGCGTTCGATACCTTGTGAAAATATCTCAAAATGTTCAAGTCACACCAGAGAATACCCACCGGGGAGTCAACGCTGTCTCTGATTGCTCAATTATAATCTCGCTTGGCGTTCTACTTGTCTCTTTCATGATTTGCAGACTACGCAAGACTTTTCGGGTATCTCTCCAGTGCCATCGGGACGCTACTGGGCGATCTAAAGCCTCCAATAAGCTATGCAACGAGAGTGCATCCTCTGGATGAGTGGCCGCATTAGGTGGATGTTCTGGAAGTTCCGACCACAAGTTGAGAAGACTGGGTGCCAATTGTGAAATGGAATATTGTAAAGAAGCGGACAATGGATGTTGAGAGGTAGCAACCCCAGGTGGTGTAGAGGTCAGGTGTTTGTTAGCCAGTCGATTGGGGAACAACAGATGTTGGATCCAATAAGACGTCCCACCAACGACGATGGGGATTTGGTTCATTTTATGTGTTTCTTCAATCTATCATATGGGAGGATCAGACGGCAAGCTTCTGAAGGCTGACACTCACCACTCGGATGGCATCGTGTATCCATTGTCCCACAAAATACTGCTCACCAGGCTGCTTAAAGTCCATCAGAAGGTGTTCCACACCCATACGTTCCGTCTCGGGGATCTTGTTGGTGATTATGTCCATGCCTGTGTAGACCTGCATGGAGTCGGCATTGATGACTCGTGCACCGCACCATGGATGACCACCAGAGTCGTTCTGATGAAATTCTTGGCGGAGCATGAGAGCGAGCTCTACACCCAACTTGGACTTTCCGACGCCAGTTGTCCCGCATATTGCAATCAAAGGCTTCAAGGAGGTCATAGTGCGTGAGATGTCCCTTTCTCTCGCGGGCTGATTGACTTATTTTCACCTGGAGCTATAAATTCAAGTAAGAGACCATCCACCTCTGATGTGGCACTCACAACGGTACATTTATGTGATGGGCCTAGCCTAGATTTCAGTCGATCAGGTTTCTGTTTCCAACGACGATCCTGTGTGCTATTATTCCATCCGATCGTTTAGTCTACCGATTCTCCGGGTGAGCCTGTGGCTGGTCGAGAGCAACTGGCGACTGAAAGGCGGCTCTTCTTGATGACCTCGCAATTGTGGCCAATACGGAGTGTGCCAGAATATTTTCGTAAATGTTATTTTACGCAAAAATAAATTACCAAACATCGATCGTTATTTACCAGCCATGTCCTCAGTCATTCGTTCAAGAGCCACTCGTGTATCGCTCTCAAACCTGAGACCAGCCTCAGGTTCACTGCACAACGTACGTTCTTTGAAACATACAGCTCAAATGCCATTGACATTTCCCTAGGAAAAACGTGTCGGGCGAGGTCAAGGCTCCGGATATGGTGGCACGTCCGGACGCGGTCACAAAGGCCAGAAAGCGCGTTCTGGCAACGGTAAACCCAAAGCCGGGTTCGAAGGCGGTCAGACGACTATACTAAAGAAGTTCCCCAAGAGAGGCTTTGTCAATCCGTACGTATGCCTTCATTGACATTGCTTCTTGGTATCCTACCAAAGTCCTATGCAGGAACAAGAAAACTTATGCCGAAGTTAATCTGGACCGTCTTCAACATTGGATAGATCAAGGTCGCTTGCATTCAACTCCAGAAAACCCTATTACAGCAAAGGAACTACTGTTGAGTGGCTGCGTGCATAATGTGCAAGACGGCATCAAACTCTTGGGTAATGTCCGTGTCGCCGTTGTTGCGGATGACTCTCATTGTATATTGATGTCACCGATTTGCAGGGCTCTGAATTCCTGAAGGCACCCGTGCACATTACCCCTTCTCGTGCATCAAAGAGTGCAATTAAAGCTATCGAAGCTAATGGTGGCAGCGTGTTCTGCCAATACTATAATTCGCTTGCGTTGCGCGATTGTATCAAGGGCCAAGCAGATCGTGTTTCCGCTGCGCCAACTCGTCGCAATGATATCAGTGCGCTCCATTCTCTTCATGTTCATGGGATGTTTCACATCTGCCGTCTTCCACAGTTTGGTATACCCAATGGCGAAACCGAGGCTACCTTTCCCCGGAAGCAGTAGAGAAAATGCCCTTCGTGTCAGAACGCTGGAGAGAGTTGTCGAAACAACTTCTCGCATTCAAGACTCAGGGCTTTTCAAAGAAGCCTGTTGTACAGCCAACCGAGTAGAGTCTTATCAGTACACTACACATCCGTTGTAGGTTCTGCTTCCATCCTGTCGGGTGACATACTGCGAGTACGCGAGCGATATGACAGTTGCGATGGCGAGCGTGAGCGTGAGGGACTGCGGGAAATATATCGCCCATTTACAGAAGGAGAATGATCCCTTTCTGCGCTCGGACTCCTTGACCTGGGAAGACTCGGACTGCGACTTCCACGACTGGCTCCGTCCTCGCTCTTGCCCTCCATTGCGTCCAACAACCGGCTCTTGCGCGGGCCGATCTCACCATTCTCTTCCAACGTTTGCCGCTTGGCTATTCGAGGTAAAATGGTGTCGCAGACTCTTTCTTCCGTGAGTAATTTATAAATAAATTCGTCAAAGTAGGTCAGAGAGTATCCAGCTGAGAAGGGGTTAGAAGTGTGTAAGAGAATGTCATGAAAGCATACCCATGTCCCGATACCTCAGTTTCCTATAGTCCTTCATAAGTGGCTCTAGAATTTCATACACTTCCACTGCACGGAATGTCATTCGTATATACATCGCTGCGAGCGCTCTCATGTATCTGATACATAAGAGGTCAGAATACGCTATGCAGGATCAGACAAGCACCAGCTCACTTAAATTCGTCAGCCTGAAGATACTCGATCAGTATTTCTTTCTCAGGTTGAAGCTGCAACAGTTTCAGAAGCAAGCAGAGAAATTCGGTTGGCCGTTGATTGCCATAGACCCCACCGATACAGCGAAGCTCGATAGCTTTGTCAATGAGCGACTCGGCTGTGCGAACCATCAATACGCCTCCCGTGCATTGGAGCGGCAAACACACCTGTCAAGGCAAAGCAATGCTCCTTCCAGTATGTCGACTCCCATATCCGGTTTCGAATTACAGTTTCCACTAGAAACTGCATCAATGAGACAGCGAAACATCAAAGATAATATAGATACGAACCTGAGGATTCTGGCCATGGATAGCCAATGCACCTTTGACTGTGGTATTTGCCATGAAAACTCGAGTTAAGACACTGGCTCTGTTATGTGTGGATGGCGGATCCTTGCGAAAGAGGTTATTTGTGCTTGTTAGGATCAAAAGGCCTTGCCTTGTTTGGGAACTGACAGGCGATGGCGTAAAGATCGACCTACGTCAGTCCAGTAAAGACCTCGTGAATTGTTGAGCAAGTGTCTGGATGCTGATCCCCTTCGTATTTTTCTTCTACTTGTTAATGTCAGCAGTATCTCAAAACATTTCATGAAGTCCAATCAGCATATAATGGATCTAGCTCGTATCGTCGAAAAAGTTGCGCAACAAAGGTTGATATCATGCAACCTCCATCCTCAAAGAAACCACATCAACCTCATTTCTTGTCCTCCTACACAAAGCTATATTTATCCGACTTGCTTGTGATGATTTCTATAGCTACATGCCCCATGTGCATAGTGCGGCTTTGGGTCCACGTCACTCTCATCGGCGCAATGTCGCGTTGAACTCCCTAATTCTCTGGTCGTACGTCACAATCAATGAATGTTCATGCCCTTTACATTTCCGGTCCTCAAGCATTATGGAGAGAGACACTAGGTCGCTTTCCAGGATCGCATCGCATGAAATTTAGCGCTGAGTCTATGCGAGTCGATCCGCCTCTCTCCCTCTGTGTTGATGATTTTGTGGAGAATGGGAATAAAAGAGTACAAGCACCTGTGCCGGAGGGATCGACGTTTGATCCCATTTCAAGGACTTCATCAGAGAAACAGCTGTTGGTAAACGGGGGTAGCCGGTGGTAGGCGGCACTCTGCCGACGGTAGCCGACCACTACTATTCCGCTGATGTTGGGGGTCAGGTAGAAGGAATTTAGAAAAGTGATGCCAGTCGGATTCTGCTCACTCACCATTTCAGAGTGGGACTTTCAGAGGAATTCGTAGTCACATCGGTTTTACCTCCTGAAATACTAAAAAGCTTGCCTGCGATTCAAGGCGAGTGCATTATGTTACAAAAAATCTGCTAATAGAGCTTGGAGAAGGGTATTACGCTTGGTGGATACAAGAACAAAGGTATGTACCTAGTCTATTCCACCATTTGGCGGAAGCGATCCTGAATCTCCGAATGTAGAGCATCTAGTTTCTGCAAAATGGGTTCCTTGCCTTGTGAAGGCGACTTCAAGCAGCAAGAACGAAAGTCAGCAACAGCTCACCCATATTACTGCATCCTCACCTCAAATTTCATCTGAGAGAGCTTAAATATCAAGTCGCCAGCAGACTCTTTGACTCTGGCAAACGTCAAGTCACCCTGTGCGGTTGCCTTCAAGGCGGCATCGTAGAACGTAACGTAATTCCTCAACATTGCATGTGTCTTGTAGAAGGGGCAGTATCGATCGTACTCGCTCATACCGTTCTGTTGCAAAAAGTCATCCTTGAGCATTCTCGCGACTTCAAGTGTGATCTTGTCATTCTCGCCAAGCGCGCTTTTGCCAACAAGTTGGACAATCTCCGCAAGGTCTTCCTCTTTTTGGAGAATTTCTTTTGTGCGTACGCGGAGTTCGACGAAACCAGGGGCGTCACGCTCGTAAAATGACTCAAGTACTTTCGTGTACTTGGAGTAGGACAGATTCCAATTAACGGACGGGAAATGTTTGCGTTGCGCCAGTTTCTTATCAAGGCCCCAAAACACCTGGACGATCCCGAGCGTAGCCGACGTGACCGGATCCGCAAAATCACCTCCAGGTGGTGAGACACTAAATACGTGATCAACAGAGATATTTCATACTGATGTCATGTCACACTTACGCCCCAACAATGGATACTGTCCCCTGTCGCAACGGGCTTCCAAGGCACTTGACCTTCCCAGCGCGCTCGTAGAAGCTTGCAAGTTTGGTGCTCAAGTATGCGGGATACCCAGAATCAGCTGGCATCTCGGCAAGACGGCCAGATATTTCACGCAGGGCTTCGGCCCAACGTGACGTGGAGTCCGCCATCATAGAGACGTTAGACCCTTGATCACGGAAGTACTCGGAGAGGGTAATGCCCGTGTAAATTGATGCCTCGCGTGCAGCAACTGGCATGTTTGACGTGTTCGCAACAAGGGTAGTGCGCTTCATGATAGGCTCTTGACGATTGCCAACTTCCATGGTCAGTTCGGGGAACTATGCGAGTATGAGCAAGTGTGTACAAGCAAATAACATGGGATCTTACTTCCATCAATACTTCAGCCATCTGTCATGATGATATGAGCAAGGCCAGACAGCGGATAGTAAACTAACCTCATTTCCTCGTTCGCCACATCCAACGTAGATGATAATATCAGAATTGGAATACTTGGACAATGCTTGAGAAATGACAGTCTTGCCGCATCCGAAAGCACCGGGGATAGCTGTAGTGCCCCCTTGGAC
The DNA here is from genome assembly GCA_038090435.1 of Phylloporus scabripes. NCBI lineage: Eukaryota > Fungi > Basidiomycota > Agaricomycetes > Boletales > Boletaceae > Phylloporus > Phylloporus scabripes. The sequence goes on along the minus strand of JBBPMS010000018.1, from coordinate 82,276 downwards.
ACATCTTCACATGATAAGCTTATGAAACCTAAACCCCTCTGAAAGACATAATAACCCACGGGAAGAGAGCATCTAGGATACGTTGACCTGTTAACAGTGGGTAATCTGCTGTCAATTTCTCGGTGACCGGACGGGGTGCTCGGACAGGCCATAATTGCATCATCGTGTGTTTAGTCGTCCGACCGTTGAACTCTGTCTCCAAGACAATATCCTATCAGAATATTAAAGTGCGTAAATAATAAGTAGAAAGACACAGGTACGAACGTCGACAGCGTAACTTCCTTTTTCCACGATGTGGGTGATAGTTCCAAGTGCTCGTGGTGGAAGCATGATTTTGTGGTTGTCCACAAATGAGTTCTCGTAGACGCCACCAAAGATGTCACCCCCTGATATGTGATCACCCACCTATAAAACCATTAGAAAAGGATCGCAGGTGAAAGTTGAAGAAATACTTTAAAAGATGTTGGGTTGAAATCCCACCTTATAGAGCGATCTAGGGCTTCAGTGTTGATACCGCGTGGGATATAAATGGACTTTGACAGCTCTTGGATAGACTGAAAGATGACACAGCCGAATCAGTCGACGAAAAGTAAGTTACGAGGAGACTTACACGCAACGGTCTTTGAATACCATCCACGATATTACCCATCAAACCTACAGCATCCTCAATACGACACATTAAGCTGCCAGATATGACACACCTGGGCCCAGCTCTACACTAAGAGGCTTGCCTGTGCGAAGAACCGGATCACCGACTGTGACGCCCGATGTCTCTTCATACACTTGGATAGTCGCTTTATCTGCCTCTATCCGAATAACCTCTGGAAAGGAAGTTAGTAACGCAAGGTTAACTCACGGATATGTCTCAAATTTACCCCCCACCAATTCATCATGTCCGACGCGGACCAGTTCATACATGGCTGCGCCGATCATGTTCTCTGCGATCACGACTGGGCCAGAGACACCGAATACCTGGCCAAAGCGAGATTCGTGTTCCGCATCTGCGATCTTTGGAAGGTCACGCTTTGCGTTCTGTAATGCGCCTGCCATCGCTGTTGGTGATACAGATGCAGAGCTGAGAACTCAGGCATCCCAAAGCGGAACTTGAATCCACGGGAATTACCGAGACGCGTATACTGAATGACGCGTCCCCATCCTACGTCAGTACTCACTTAGTCGTCCTCCACAATGGCTCCCAAAGCTGATTGGGAGAAGTGTAGGTTGCGCCGCCCCATCCATGTCTAATTGCTAACCACCATTTACTAGATGAGAAGAAGGTAGATGAAAAAGAAGAGAAGATCCAAGGCAAGTCATGCTGTCTGTTAGCGAAATCGTTGTTTATGCAGTCTCCAGCACTCACGGATAGCGATATCCAAATCCTCAAGACTTATGTATGTCGCGTACGTGCATTTCTCCGCGACGACTTCCAATGCATCCTCTAGGGTCAAGGTCCATACGCCGCCAAGCTCAAAAAGATTGACTCGGATATTAAAGAAGTTCGAAAGAGAATTGATGAGAAACTCGGCGTGAAGGAGTCGGACACTGGTCTAGCTGCACCGAATCTGTGGGACCTTGCTGCTGATCGTGCGCGCATGGCAGAGCACCCCCTCCAGGTCGCGCGTTGCACAAAGATCATTCCCGTGGATCCCAAGAAGGCGGAATCTGCTCGTGCAGTCAACCCTGCTGGAGCTCAGCAAGGTCAAAAAGGCGCCGATGAACAAGACAAATACGTCATCAACATCAAACAAATTGCGAAGTTTGTCGTTGGATTAGGTGAACGCGTTGCCCCCACCGATATCGAAGAGGGTATGCGCGTTGGGTGCGTAGGACTGTTGCTGAATTTACTCCCTTCTCAACTGCTTTCGTGCAGAGTCGACCGGAACAAATATCAGATCCAGATACCTTTGCCACCAAAGATCGATGCATCAGTCACGATGATGCAGGTCGAGGAGAAGCCGGATGTTACTTACTCTGATGTCGGTGGTTGCAAGGAACAGATAGAAAAACTCCGAGAAGTCGTCGAGACCCCTCTTCTCTCGGTATGTCTCCCTCGTAGAGGAATTTGCAATTTATTCACTTCGCATTTTAGCCAGAGCGTTTTGTGAAACTAGGTATTGATCCTCCCAAAGGCGTCCTCCTCTTTGGCCCCCCGGGAACTGGCAAAACTCTTTGCGCCCGTGCAGTCGCCAACCGCACTGACGCTACATTCATTCGTGTAATTGGATCGGAACTAGTGCAGAAATACGTCGGCGAGGGCGCACGCATGGTTCGCGAGCTCTTCGAAATGGCCCGTTCTAAGAAAGCATGCATTATCTTTTTCGATGAAGTCGATGCTATCGGTGGTGCACGATTTGATGACGGTGCGGGGGGAGATAACGAAGTGCAGAGAACGATGCTTGAGTTAATTAATCAATTGGATGGATTCGATCCTCGGGGAAACATTAAAGTGTTGATGGCAACGAACAGGCCAGATACCTTGGATCCCGCGCTACTTCGGCCAGGACGCCTCGATCGACGTGTAGAATTCTCCTTGCCAGATAATGAGGGGCGCGCACATATTTTGAAGATCCATGCACGGAGGTGCGCTCGCATTTCACTCTGCTACCGCATCATAGCTAAAACATATTCGTTACCAAGTATGAGCGTTGAAAGAGACATACGCTTTGACCTGATTGCGCGATTGTGCCCCAACACCACTGGGGCAGAGTTGCGATCAGTTGCTACCGAGGTATGTGAAGCTTCTGCTTACCATGGAAATGTATGCAAATATACGGAAAGGCTGGTATGTTCGCAATTCGTGCACGGCGGAAAGTCGCAACAGAACGTGACTTCTTGGATGCGGTGGAGAAGGTTGTAAGACAAGGCACCAAGTTCTCATCAACGTACGTTACTTTTTCTGCTTTTGTACCGCAGCCACTGACCCTATACCACAGACCGTTGTATCAAGTATACAATTAGTACGGAATCTGGGACTTGCAGATCACTGTGTATTTCACCTTTCTTCGTTTCGTTGTTCTCCCGAGGCTGAGCGCTGAACTTGAAAGAAAGTCAGTTGCGAATTGGTAACTGCTTGCGTTTTCTGTTTTTGTTCGTCCCCGCGTAACTCTCCTCAAGTTGTGGATTCTACACTTCGACAGGCCGCAAAGACACATTTGCCGTGAGTCTTGATGTGATTTGCAAACTGGGCAATCGATTTGATTAGTAGAATTGAAGGCGAGTTAGGCAGAACACCAACCACGATACACGATCGACAGCAGCCTCAGGTGGAGGGCACATGGTTGCAATCGTCTCTCTGGATTTGATTCCTCTGCGCAGTGCGGAGCACTTCTAAAGCGTCAAGGGATGAGTGTATCAACAGTTTTCGCCGCTGCCGTCCAGAGTACTAGCAGTCACCAACTGAGGCACAAATCACATTGTGGCTCAGGCCACGTAATGCATATCAGTCGTGCTTTTCTCGCAGGATTTGCATCAACGTCCACCTTCGCAATACCCCACACTGTGGCCCTGGACGCTCGGGGCCCAATTGGTATTCAAAGTTTGAGCTTGAGGTCGGTGCCTCTGCATGGGTACCCTCGTTTGGTCATTTGGTCCACGAAGGCAAATACAAGAAAGATGGCCTGAAATTGAGCTTGGCACCATCCATTCGGTCTAGGAATACGTTCGATTGTGGGTCTGTGACTACTAGCTCAGTGCTCGACTGTGACTAGAGTAGAGCTTTCACAACGAAGGTTACCAGATCTAGCCAAGTGCGATTGAAGAAAGCTGAGGAATGAGGGCAATAGGCGACTTTTATGCTACGAGTGAGCCGTTGTCTAGGGAATGCAGTATCACCCTATCAATAATGATTAACTCACGTGTGATGGTTTGCGGGTCCCAAAATTGAAAAGATCAAACCAAACCTTTCTAACGACGTCCACCACAAGACCTTACCTATTATTGCCATTGGGCCTTCGTCAGCTCTTTACATTGGTCCAGAAAGACCATCCTGGTAATCATGTCCCTCGATCGTCTTGTGAATGAATGGCTCAGATTAGATCCGGTACGCCACCATCATTCCTCTGACATTACGTCGACGAGTAACAGTCCGTGTGGATACTAATTAGAACGAGAAAACAAGAAAAGAAATTCAGATACTATGGGACATGCAAAACATAGACGAGTTAGAGAAAAGGATGAGGTATTTTCCAATAGAATTGGACGATAATCTGTTACTGATGACTCCGATGCTTACTACGGTACTCTGCTATCGGAAGGACGCGTATAGAGTTCGGTACTGCTGGTGAGCTGATTATCAACATGAATTTTCGCTACTAATGCCAACCTCAAGGGCTCCGAGGAAAAATGGAGGCTGGATGGGCGAGAATGAATGACTTGATCATTATCCAGGCATCTCAGGTAGGCGGCGATGTCACGTTATGTCCCGTTATTCGACGTTTGCACTGTCAGGGACTATGCGCGTACTTGTTGAAGAATGTTGTCGACGGCGCCTCCCGTGGTATTGTCATTGGTCATGATCACCGACACAACTCGGCAAATTGGGCCCGCCTCACCGCAGCAGTGTTTCTTTCTAACAATGTCAAGGTTTTTCTTTTGAGAGGCCTAGTCCACACACCACTGTGAGTGCTTTCGTCTTGTTCTGTGGCGAAGAGGCGTAATGCTCTTATAAGTGTTCCCTTCTCGATAAAGAGATTGAATGCAGGTTGTGGTGTGATGATCACTGGTATGTAGTTTGACCCATATCCATTCTGACTGACTAGTTCGATGACACTGCTCCAAGCAAGTCACAATCCAAAGGTATTTATTGCATTGTTTCCCGCCAAATTTGTAGCTTAGCATCGTGTGAGGACGACAACGGCTTCAAAGTACGTGCTCTGATAGCATGGGAACGTCTTTCTTACCCTTTCGCACAGGTCTACTGGGAGAACGCTGTCCAGGTAAGAGACTTTAAGTCGATACTTCGTGCATGACTCTCCTTCAGATTATCGGACCTCATGATACGGGTATTGCACGAGCTATTCTGGACAATTTAGAACCAAGAATAAAGAATGACCTTGATATTGACTCATCGCCGCTTTCCTATGATCCCACTGATGAGATGAAAGAAAGTTATTTTACTCTGATCCATGGCATGAAAAATCCGGGGTGCGTGATCAAATGCCTTTGTTATGTTCCTGTAGTCACGTCCGCATAGGCTTTACCACGATGCTACCGTCACATTTGTGAATACCTCAATGCATGGCGTCAGCGATGCGTTCGTATCCGAGGTATTCAAGCGTGCTGGCTTCAAACCATACATTGCTGTGGAAGAGCAGAAAGCCCCAGATCCCGACTTCCCAACAGTCCGATTTCCAAATCCCGAAGAAAAAGGTATGACTTGGTTATGGCTCAGATAAGCTTACAACAAATTTATTGTAGGGGCTTTGGTAAGTTTGGGATTTATACTTGATAACCCTCTGACGTCGCCAAGGAATGTGCGATTTCAACAGCTATCCGATCGAGTGCAGATTATGTGCTGGCACAGGATCCTGACTCTGATCGGTTCTTGGCTGCTGAGAAGGGGTAAGCATTCCTGTTTGCGAATGATGAACTTTTATTCATATATACTAGTACCGATGGGAGTTTTGCGATATTTACCGGTGACCAGCTGGGAACCTTGTTTGCTAGTCGTGTCTTAGAGAGCTACAAAAGGTCTGGCAAACCATTGGGTATGTTGATTCGCTTGGTCATCATCCAACTGCGTCAGGTAACTTGAGGCGTACCAGATAAATTAGCGATGGTGGCTTCCACCGTAAGCTCCAAAATGCTTGAAGCAATGGCTCATAGCGAGGGTTTTAAGTTCGTGGAGTGTCTGACTGGTAGCCCTTCCAAACTCCTAGTCCGGGAATTTATTCTACAACAATTCCAACAGGATTTAAATTCATTGGAAATACTGCATTGTCCCTCGAGGAAGCTGGTTACGAGGTTCCTTTTGGATATGAGGAAGCTATCGGTTTCATGTTCGGTTCCGAGATACGTGATAAGGATGGAATAGCTGCCACTGTGAGTACAAGTGGAGGAATGAATTGCAACGGCTCACATGGGAGGATAGCTGAAGTTCGCAGAAATGGTGACTGAACTACGGATTCAAGGTTTGACTGTCCAAAGCTATCTCAAGGAACTCTATGACAAGTATGTATTCGTAACATATTCCACCTCTGCGCTGGCTCATGATAACTCTTCAGGTACGGCTATTTCGAGGTACACTGCTCTTCACAGGCGGCCAAAGCATTAAATTGACGATGTACAGACCAGCAATAGTTATTTTATGTGCTCAGATTCTCTCAGGACTGACAAGATATTCGATGGGCTTCGCAGCTTTGAGGAAATAGTACGTCTTTGTTTACCCAATTAGTGCCTCGACGTAACGACTCCTCCGCAGCTACACCCTGTCACGAAGCGATACCCCCGCTCCATAGCCGGGCTGACTGTTGTTAGTGTTATTGATCTGACAGTCGGTCATCGATACGATAGCACGAATCCTCCGACATATATTCCGAAACTACCATTATCCTCGGGATACATGGTCCAATTCAGAGCAAGAGATGTGGATGTTGGCATAGTGCTGACTATAAGGTACATTCCCCTTAACATATGAGGTATTTGCTAATGTGATATCAGAACAAGCGGCACGGAACCAAAGGTACAGTCTTGGACGGCAGTGACATCGCCGAGGTACTGAAGCTTCATTCCCTCAGATAAAATACTATCTAGAAGGCTCTGGAAGCAACTACGAGAAGGTGTCCGGAATTCTTCCTCGTGTTGTGGACCATCTAGCAAACGAGTGGATGAAAGCATCCGAAAACGGTCTTGGTCGCCCTTGAATACGAGTATGAGTATGCTACACTTGATCTCGCACCAGAACACCCCTTCCAACTCGGTCATGATCTCTTTGCAATCAACTCTGTGTAGTGTGTCTCTACGATCCATCTTATTTTCGCTGGAAGTTGTCACCCCACCTGAAAATCTTATGGACAACTATTCACTTCAAGTAAGCAATTTAAGCAGTATCCAGTCCTAAGGGTATGTTCAAGTTGGGCTCAGGAGTCACATTCGGTACAAAACAAGTCGTTACATTCACAACAAAGGGACGTCGTTGAAATATTGATGAGAGGAAACCTATTTCTGCACGTGGACCATGTTTTGATTCAAGGGGCCATCAGAGTAACCTAGAGCAATATGGTCAGTTACATGCAATGGTTGAGCATGCATATAATTACCTTCATGAATTCGTCGTAGGTGAACCTTGCATAACCATCGTGGTGGATGTCGGCCCTAAAGGAGATGCATTAGCTACCTGATTTGATAGGTCATGCAACAAACCTCTGGAATGCTTCAGTAAGGGTCTTGATGGTAACACATGCTCTGACAAATCGGTCGAAGGTGATTCCGAGAGGTGAACCGTACGAGGAAGTCGTGCTAGAGGCTACGAGGTAAAATAAACCAACCGAGACCAAGCAAAAAATACACGAAGCGAAATACCGTATTTGTGCAAGAGTAAGCTGAGGAGACTGGGCGACAGTCTGTATCCAAAGCTCTGCAAGGCCTCTGATAGTTCCCGTTTCTCGATGGTTCCAGAATGGTCTCTGTCAAAGCGCCTGAAGACGCGCTCCCAGTCGGCGATATATTGCCATAGTCGAGTAAACTCTATCAATAGAAATAGAATCAGAACCTGCAGTTTCGGTATTAAAGGGGCAAAAGGCATGCCATTAAATCCGATGGTGCCAGTGCGATCCGAATCCTAGAACATCGTTCGGTTGTTGCCGGTCAGGAAAGGACTTCATTCAACGGATTGACTTACAAACATGTCCATCAGCATCTTTATCGTATCCAGATCAAACTCTGAAAAGAAGTGTGAAGATCAGATAAACCACGCGATGATCAAGTTACTAGACCAGTTCCCTGATGCAATACATTCAGCCAGAGTCGGCAACGATAAGAGTACCATACCATTCACGAGGGCATTCCGCAGTTCGCCGATGCTCAGGGCACCAGATCTGTTGGTATCTACCGCAGAAAAGTACTGCCAGAGCTGGGCATCTGCTCCAGCCGGGGCAAAATATCCTGAAGTAGCGCGAGGACGGGAGTGGGAATGGGCACGGGGACGTTGTCCCGGGTAGCTCGACTCATAATAGGACATGTTTGGCGACAATAAGGAGGGACCTCACTGATCGGAACTGGATTTAAAACGTCTTTCAAGTGGCTGTGTGTGTGATCCTTTAAGACATGGGCGTGCTCCACGGGTGCAGGGTGGCTGCCAAGACTTCCCAACTGGGCGCTGTAGGGCAAGTGAGCGACTCACATACTGCATTTCTATTGGTAAATGACTCGCTAAGGTCCGTTGAGAGCAGTGCGGTGGGTGCATGTTGACTCGACCCTTGATTACTTATCTGTGTCATGGTGCCTACATTATAACGTGACTGGCCCACTCAGCGCGACATGTGGCCACCTTCACGCCGAGTCGGCGGAGAAAGATAAACCCGGGGGTTCTTCAAATAGTACATTTTCATGAACCAACCTGCCAAGTGAGTTGGGTTAGCAAGAAACCGTGAGCGCAAAGCTTCAAGATGATGTCACGAGCCAACAAACTAGCCGCGTTGGAATTCTGTTGGAACTTGGAGGGGCATGAGTATCATTCGCTCGCCACTTGCCAATGCCAACATTGACAATCGCCTATAAGTCGCCCAAGATCTAGCCTCGCCATCTCAAGAGGTCGGAGCCACTCCAAGCCCCAATAGGTGGCAGCGTCATAACCCGACCACATCTAAGGCATCCACTATGCAGTGTCTTGGAGCGCGACAAGCTAGGATCGACTATCACCTCGAAATGGCTCGAAGATGTCTCGCATTGTCCAACCCGCAGCGACCCGAACTGTCGAATGATGACAAACTCCAGCGCGAGACTCAAGCTGTAGACCAACCTGGAGACCGTATTGCAGCGAAGATCATACATCTTCAAAACCTCATCGCCGCTCTCACCCCCGTCCCTGCTACGGCCGAGACAAACCAAAGTTCAGTGTTCGACCGCTTCCGTTCAAGCGTCGGAACACTTTGGAGTGAGAGACGTGAACACGGTGCACACGATCATATGGGCTCGCAACCACACCTCGCTGAAGTTCATGAAGACTTTCCGACGACCGTTTGTCCACCAGGGTTTTCGCCTAGTTCGACGTCACGACATCGGAGAGCTGGTTCTTCCAGGATCTAGATCGACAATTTTTCAATGGCCGTGCCGGGAAGCAGGGCTCTCGAAGGCATGTTACCGTGCGTGCGTGGCGTACAAGCATGCTAAGTTCCCGTAACTGATACTTCCATCGACACAGACAGAAACTCATGAAGAGAGTGTCTCACTGGAAGCCTGAAAAGCAAATGTTGAGGAATCACCTTATGATGGAACAGGGAAACAGACCAGGGGAGATGTCAGAAACACATAGATCAGAGTACGACGAACAATATTCTTATATTATTTTAGGCACTGGCCACCATCCAAACCAAGCAGAGTCTTCATCCTGTTCGCATGCGTACTTTGAAAATGGAGTCAAGCCAGGGTTTTGATTCAGCATAAATATATGAGATTCTAGATCAAAAAGTCTGTTTTCAAAGTATCAGGACTTAGATCTTGGAAAGAGAACAAGTTAATCATAGAGTAGGCCAATTTAGGACAATTGTCATCTAGCAGTTGCGTGAGAACTTTCGCACCACTCCAAGTCTCCATCTCTTCCCTCTTACATCTCACGATTTGGTTATCCATGTTTGATTTTTTATGTGAGTATTCAATGTTCCTACTTGTACTAACAGACTAACTTTCCTCCGACGCACAGTCTGTATCCCCATCGTATGTCAGTTGCAATATTTCCTGTTCGCCAACTCCGCAGCCGTCTGACCATGATCTCTGAAAATTCCAGTCGGCTGCCCAACAAAGATATCGCCTGATGGGAACCAAGGCGCAAGAATCTGTCCTAGATGTCACAACGGTATGTTCACTCCGAGATTTGATCCTGTTGCTCAATCTAAATACTCCATCAAGCTGCCATGTTTGCCGCCAAGTCGCGCACATGGTTCGAGCTTTGCTTCGTTCCCCTGATCCCGTTCAAATCCAGGCATGTTTGGATGTGTGGAATTTGCCAGCTACAGACCCCCATGCAGCCAGGGTGAGCACTTGCACACTACACCATGATTGGATTCGGTGCTGATCACTCCTTCCTTGGACCAGGTGGGAGCCTCCTGTAGCCCAGCCAGGATACCAGCACCCCGGTGTGCAGCAGCAGCCCCTACCTGCTCTCGGTACGTCACAGAACTATGGCAAGGCCTATCAGCCAGGATACGTACAGGGATACTAGGGTTGTATAGCGTACGGTTTCGCATCTCATCGCTCCCTTTTACATGTACTACGAACTATCTGAACGTGTACTCTCCCATGTATTAACCATGTTTGATAAATTCAATGGACTCCAGATTTCTCTTCGTCACTACTTGCCAGCCCTTCTCGATCTCCTCAGTCTAAACCACACTGTGATCAGTGAACCGAGTAGAAATCCACCCACTACCGACGTCGTAGTAGCAATTACAGTCCACGGCTCTGAGCGGCTGCGGACTACGGATGGCGGTAGCGCAGCAGGATCCGATCCACGCACATTTCGAAATTCCGTCAACGCAGTGTGCGGGTCCGTAAGGCTGAGCAATCCGATGAGGGGAGGTTTCGACGTTGTCGCACCCTGGTGGACAACGTAAACATTCTGGAAGAAACACGGGTCCAGTCAGAGCATGAGCGCAAGGAGGCCACGACTGACCCTCAGAAACACATCCCCGAGGAGCCAATCTCCCGAGTTCACCTGCAAGCAGGCGTGAGTCAACCTGAAAGCCAATGGATATATCCACGCACACCGTCATTGATCTGTACACCTCCCACGCACCATCCGTCCTTTTGCCTGCCCTCGGCCCAACTGATATCCTCGGGATGCACCGCGTACTCTCTTCCATCGCCTTGGCCGAACGCGAAGCGAACGTCGACAGCGCGGTCGCATCGTACTTCCCAGAAGTTTGTTTGTGCGTTGAGCCTCGTTGATCCCCCGGTCCCAATACTGTTCCAAAACGCATTGACGTCCGGAGTTGGCCCGAGGATCAGCGTCGTGCCCGTGTCGAGAATTGCGATGGGCGAAGGTGCTCCGGGAACGAGGGAAGGAGACAGTGGCAAGAGGAGGCCATTGATGGTCAGGTTGAGTATAGGGAGTTTCCAGTAGTCATAAGGGCTGGAAAAAGTCTGGAAAACGGGCAAGTATGCCAGCTGACTCGTCCCGTTCGAAGCATCTACGATGGAAGGGTCGAGTTTGCCAAAGGTGACTGACGAACTAACGACGCTTGGATCGCTCTGGCTGTTGTTACGACCAAGCTTGAAGGCGAAGAAGCGGTCAGACTCGCCCATGTGAGGGAAAATGTTGCCCAGGATGGTTGTCCCTGCTGTTGGCTGGATTACAGCTGCAGCCGGAAACGAGAGACCTAGGATCCCCGAATTTCCAGATGTTTTGAGGTAAAGCTCATTCGTTTGGTTGGCTAGTGCTGGTAGAAGGCGCGAGGGTCAATGGATAGGGGTCAGGTCAAATAGTTACAGTACCAAACGTCTGAGAGACAACTTGTATTGTCCCAAAAGTGACAACTTCAGTGGCTACGAGGCCTTGCACGGAACCAAGGAGGTAATTCAACCTGAAAACAGTATCGGACAGATGAACAGTGGAGGATGCCGATGCAGAGTATGTTGGAACCCCTTGGCAGTCGTCGCTCGTGCAATTTGAAGAGACAACCCACTTAACAAAGGCATTTGGATGAGTGACTTTCTGCGTGCGAACAGAACAAACCTACCAAGTCCGACGACCCAGTGTCGAATGTAACCCAAAACTCCTGGCCTCCAATGCTTGGAAGCGTGAGGTCTATGCTGCGTCTAGGTGATGCCACTCACTCTATGTTTACTAAATAGGTGCTGCAGGGAGTGGATCTATAGCATATGTCGATCAGGTGCCGGGATATCAACTCACAAATCCTCGCTGTCAAAGACTGTCGTCTCCCCATCGTCAGCAAAGGTCTTCACTTTTCGAGGCACGCGCCGCAGGGAGACTTGCGTGCCCTGTGAAATGAGAGTAGCTTCACCACTCATAGGTTGTCTCGGTGAACAGCAGAGAATCGATGACCGGAAGAATTCCTGTCTGACTTATGGCGCATGACATTTCAGTTCGGACGGGAGGGGCCGCGGAGTAGTTTTGAGATTACTTATTGCGAATTTAGCTGCCAGGAAGCTGCTTCTACGCAGAGATTGAGACATGAGTTATCGATGAATCGCTGTGCTTCATGCATTTCAGGTATCTTACGATAATGCTCACCCTACATTTTACTGACGTCCTTCCCTCCGACCATCCAGCTCCTTGGTTTGTTCCCATACGTCGATTGTCACTTCATTCTGCAACCGGGATGCTACAAGAAGCCTTGGGGTTCCAAGCGTTAGCGTGAGCGCTGATATTGGCGAAGAGGATGCTGACCTCGCCACCTTCATAAGGCGGATAAGTTCTTCCGGAGTCACCGACCTGTCCTGTTGACGCCGGCGTACAAAGTCATCTTGTATATGCTGAATATGCATGAGAAATCATGCGTTCTAATGTATAGTATTCATCATTACCCTGGATGTCTCCTGAGTGACTTGCACTTTTTCGCTCGCCGCCTTACATGCAGCAATGTATGAGCGGTACTCCATCATCCTATCGGCTGAAGGCCATGATATTTGATGTTTAGGTTTGTATAAATCAGGAGCGGTAGAGGAGCATCGGAGGGGAACGTTGATACTAGTCTGTATGTCGCGTAACGAGGAGAAATCAATGAGACTGTGCTGGCATTACCTGAAAGAAGGCACTTTTTCTTCCCTCGCTCACTACAATCATTGAAAGATCGGTGTGAAAGGTGAATCTGCTGGAAAACGGGAATATATAATCCAGCGTCTGTGAGTTCATCACGTCCTGAACTGCTCGAATGTTCATGATACCTATTATTGTGTCGTTCAGACTCCAAACAGAGCACAAAAACTACCACACACCCTTTTCAAGCAATTTGCCTTCCTGGATCGCACTCTCAGTCAAAAAGACAGTTGTTCCAGAGGGAAGTTGCAGATATCCAGAGTGTAAGTCTTCTCCTTTACTTTCGGGGAGGAAAGGAATCCCGTTCAACAGATCCAATGAAAGCGGAATAAGGATGTATTGGGGTAAAAGATCTGCAAGGATGTGGGACAGGGTCGGGGGGAGCTCTGGTGAGCGAGGCCGAGGAAAGTGTGATAATGTCAAGGAAGGGGGAAGGAGTGGGATTGCACGAGTGTGTCTAGGATCATAATCAATGATAAATCAACGAACATATATTTCTCTACCAACAATTTTGATGTCAGCTGAAGAAGAACCCACTCTGCGGCATCTGTGTCGCCCGCCAAGGCTTCGTCGGACAGCCATTCTATGAGATCAGTACGCACAGAGGAATCGATGCTCGCTAGGGTGGGACTTGATGAGGCCACCTGGTAACACAGAACATGCAATACAGGAATTTCTGGTGAGGAATCATCTTCTATGCTGAGGCTTGAAGGGCAGCATGTTAGAAGCTTCAGGGAACGCATTTATTATCACCTACGACTCTGACGAAGCAATTCCGACAAAAGTAACTACATTGGTCGAATCCAGGCTTTCTACATTGGCATTATCATATATCTTGTATGCGTCAGTAAAATATGGAGCAAAAGGCCGTAATATGGCACCTTGACTCGAACACCGATGTGAGGTGACCCTGGAATGGGAAATTTGTGTGGGTGAGTGGGGTGGTGCGCTGGGAAGCCTGCGAGCATAATTAGTTGGTGCAGTGGGTGGAGGTAACCCACAGTGCCCACTCGAATCCAGCCGAGAAACTTCAGTAGTTCGCCAGGGCGACTCGCCTGGGACAGAAACTGCCCAAAGAATAGACGCAGTTCCAAGGGTATCAGGATCGAATGCATCCACGTTGCAAGCGTCGTGCGTAGGCTGCATTCCCCAGCCTCCGCAGCTGTCATTGCTGGCCTTTGCGAGATACATTTCGTTTTGGAACGAGGTGTCCTGGATCATGGCGCGGAAGCGCACGAGCGTTCCATGCGTGAACGACTCCGGAGGATGGAATACATCGACTGAAGGGAGCTACATGAATATGATGAGCGTGAAGCTGGTCGGTGAGTAGCTAAACTCGACCTGGTCCAACGCGTGGGGGTCACCCGGGACAAAGAACAACCCAGAAAAGTGTTTGGTTACTGCTGCCGGAAGGCTGTGGATGTGGAGATGTCCGCCGACGTCGTGGTAGATACGCTGGATGACTTTTCTTGGGTCAGTAATCTCGTCGATGGCTCGGACCGCGACCATAACGATTGATGATCAAGTGCGCTTACTAATCACTCCGCCAACCGATGTTACCCAGGTGGCCGTGCTTGCCCAGCATTCAACTCGATCTCTCCAACGTCCACGACGATGGGCCTCTTTAACCGCAAAAAGCAGCGCAACGACGACGCAGACGGCCAGAACGGCGAGCGCAAAAAGGAAAAAGGTAGCTGGAGACGGCCCGCGAGTGAGTCTTTGACTAAGTTGCGCGCTCCCGGTCTCACCGCAGCACCTCCAAATAGATACTGCTTTCAAGCAGCAGCGTTTGAAGGCATGGCAGCCTATACTCACCCCCAAAACAGTCCTGCCTACCCTCTTCATCATCGGTATCTTATTCGCGCCAATAGGTGGCCTACTCGTATGGGGAAGCAGCTTGGTACGCCATTCTTTCGTTACTGATTCATTCCCTTACCATGACTCTCGCTATCATATCTTCTCCATGTCTTTCTGAAACTAGGTGTCTGAAATGACTTTTGACTACACGGACTGCTGGAATCTAACAAACTCTACCTCCCTGGATGACCTCTCCTTCACCACTATGCCCTCCTATTCGTATAACCTTCGTTCCTCTGAGAGCGGGAAATCTTTCACTCCACCATCTTATGCATACTTCTATGATTCGACAGCTCCTCCCAATCGAACCCACGTTTGCATCATCAAATTTGAGATTGTAGCAGACCTACAGGCGCCGGTATTTCAATATTACAAGCTAACTAACTTTTATCAAAACAACCGACGATACGTACAAAGCCTCGACACCTCTCAACTTCAGGGTCAATACGTCTCTCCAAGCACTCTTAGCGGGACCAACTGCAAACCATTAGCTGTCACAAGTGATGGAAAGGGTATCTACCCATGTGGTTTGATCGCAAACTCAGTGTTCAACGGTTAGGCGGCTGTTCCTTTGATTACCACCCACGGTCTGACTATTAATAACCAGATACATTCTCTGGCTTCCGTCCAAACTCTTCTGATCCATCCGGCGCATCGGACTATAACTTTACTCAGAACGGCATTGCTTGGCCCGGGGAGGCCAAAAAATACAGCGCCACGTCCGGTTATGTCGGACAACTCGATCAGATTGTGCCTCCCCCCAACTGGGCACTTCGATTCCCAAATAACTACACAGACGACAATCCGCCTCCGAATCTTGCAGCCGATGAACTTTTCCAAAACTGGATGAGAACGGCAGGCCTACCTACGTTTTCAAAGCTGTACGGAAGGAACGACACGACTACTCTGAGTGCGGGAGAATACCAGGTACAGATTTATTACAGTAAGTGGCATGGAAGGGAGTATTCAGGTGGCTCATGAGTATTAGACTACCCGGTACAAGGTTTCAAGGGAACCAAATCACTCGTGATCTCTACGGTTTCTTGGATAGGCGGCAAAAACCCGTTCCTGGGGTGGGCTTATGTAGCGGCGGCAGGCGTATTCGTACTTCTTGCACTGGCAGGGACTATTCGTCACTTTTTCAAACCTCGGTACGTTCGCCACCGTGCAAACGGCTCTATTCATGCTAACGTGTTGCAGACGTTTGGGAGACATGTCGCTTCTTTCTTGGAACCAATAGAGGCAGTAACGAGCGACTACTGTATTCGGAATGCAGATACGCCCTATTCTATCACTGGACTTGGCTTCATGTAATACAGCGCTTTGACTCCGAGGTTGTTGCACTTATAATTGTAATATCTATTGATTTATCCAAGACATCACGGCATTGAGTGGCCTACAGTTTATCCATCCAAGGAACATGCACTGAAGCCAATCCCCTCGCAGGTGATAGTAACTGTCCCGTCAGGCGTCTGTTCGTCAACATGAAATCGTGCTCCTGTCATTTGCTGCGCTACATAAATTGCAGCTCTGTTGGACTCCATCAATATCATTGAATCAAACCCAAAAAGTGGCGAAATACCGGGTATGGTCTGTGAGTGGGCCAGTCTTGACGATCGAGGTCCCCTTGGCCAGCGCAAGGAAGATGATCATCTTGTCCTACAAATACTCGTCCACGCATCCCCCGTGGTCCAGATTCCTCACCAACACCTCCGCGGCCTCCTCCCCGACCGCTTCCGGCTCCTTCTCCCGCGTGCTCACCGCCGACCCCCCCATCACACAGCCGCCGTCCGTCTCGGCCCAGAGCACGATCCCCCCTCCGGCGCCGACGATCTCCGCGTCGCGCTCCCGCGCGGCCGCGATGGCGATCTGTGCTGGCGCGATCCCGCAGCGCACGAG